>CM039734.1:7344819-7608772 GCA_022539455.1 Dendrobium nobile
CAATTAACAATTATAGTGCATTTCCCAATCACTATGTAAAAGAAAAAAAGATAAATGATGGATAATAGTATGTCAAAGTAGAAAATATTAATCTATTAGATGCATGATAAGCTCTAATTTGTGTCTCGCTTGAAGCCTGTTGAATATTTTGTGTGATGCTAAATTTTTTTCTCATTTATGCCCTCTTGGAAAACATGATTTGAAACCTTTTATCCACTTGGGTATCAATACTCTAAAAACTGCCATCCAAATTATCAAACAACTCAGATTGAGTGGCATTAAAATACTTGTCAATATTTACATAACCATGGCTATATTCTCTGCAGGATATGTAATAATGGTTTTGGATGGAGAAGTGCTTATGTTATTCTCAACTAAACCTATTTCAATAAAAGACAGCTTTGTTGGATCTGATTCTATAATACCTACTAGAGTTTGTTCAAGATTTGATGTATATGCTTGTATCAAGGAAGATGGAACTACTTTTACCACGTGAAATAATATTTTAATTATTTAAATGCTCCCAATGTTCTTACTTACAAAGATCGATAACAGATGATTTTCTGGGCTCCAGATGAGCTATGAAGTAATCATAGTAGTTGTGCTAAAATTTTTTAAATATGACTTTCTATCAATGGTGACAAGAAGACAAGCAAGTCCAAACTTCACCATCCAGAGACATAGTAACATCCAATTCAATTAAAATCCTTGCCACAAATGGCCTAAAGAGGTGATCTGTAGCACATCTATTTACTAGGGTTTGCTAAAGATAGAACTTAGAGAATATAATTTACAACAAATAATAAACAACATCAAGCTTTAATCCCACTGTGGGGTCGGCTACATGAATCTTTTTTCTCCATTATGCCCACTTAAGGGTCAAATTCTCATTTAAATCTAATAAGGAAAGGCCATATCTTCTAATATTTTCTAACCAATTCTTTTTATGTCTAACTCTACCTTGTTTTCACATAAGCCAAATCTAATGCATCTACTCTCCTAACTAGGTCATCGGAAGGCCTCCGTTTTATATGACCAAACCATCTATAAGTCGATTCTCTCTAATCTTATCTTCCATTGGAGATACTCCAACCTTTTCACGTATATGGTCGTTCCGTATCCTGTCTCTAAGAGTAAAGCCACTCATCCACCATATCATGCTCATCTCTGCAACACTTAACTTAATAGTATGCTTCTCTTTTAATGGCCAAGATTTTGCATCATAAAGTATTGCAAGTCATATCATTATCTTATAGAATTTTTTCTTAAAGTTTGAGGGGGACTTCTTTATCTCACAACAAGCCCCGTGCATTCCTCCACTTCAACAATCAAACTTGAATTCTACTAATAATATCCCCATCTATTTCACCATTACTTTGAATAATAGACCCAATATATTTAAAACATGTACTCTTATTAATGACTTGATCGCCCAAAAGTCTCAATCCCCCCACTAGATTATTACTACTAAAATTATACTCCATATATTCAATTTTAGAGCTACTCAAACGAAAATCTGTAGACTCTAAGGTTGACCGCCATAATTCAAGTTTACCTTCAACTCCCTCTCTAGTCTTATCAACAAGAAGAATATCATCAGCAAATAACATTCACCAGGGTACAACCTCTTGCAAATGTCTAGTGAGAACATCCATGACTAAAACAAAAAGATATGGGCTTAAGGTTGATCCTTGATGTAATCCAATTGAAATAGAAAATACTTGGTTAAACCACATTGTATTTGAGTACAAGCAACACCTCTTGCATATATATTCTTAATGATTTGAATATAAGCATTATTAACCCCTTTTCTTCTCTAGAATTCTTCATAGCACTTCTCTTAGAACTTTATCGAATGCTTTCTCTAAATCAATAAATATCATATGTAGATCTTCCTTATTCTCACTATACTTCTTCATCAAATCTCTCAATAAATGAATAGCTTCCATAGTAGACCTACTCGGCATGAATCCAAATTAATTTTGAGAAACATTAATATCACGGCACAACCTATGCTTCATAACTTTGTTCTATAGTTTTGAAGTATGACACATTAACTTAATTCCTTTATAATTCACAAAATCTTGTGCGTCACCTTCATTCTTAAAACTAGGAATCAACATACTCGTTCTTCACTCATTTGGCATCTTTTTTGTCTTTAAAAAGTTTAGTAAGCCAAGAAATTCCTTCCATCTCCTAAGCATTTCCACATCTCTATTGTAAGCATTTCCACACCTCAATTGGAATATCATATGTTCCAACAGTGTTTTTACACTTATTTTTCTTTAAAGCTTTTCTAAGTTTGGTTTTACTAATACGTCAATAAAAATAAAAAATTTTATTGTTATTTAGGGTGATAATATCACTAAAATCAGTTGCATTCTCACAATATTTATTGAAAAATTTAGTAAAATATCTCATCCACCTTTGTTGAATATTCTCTTCTAATAAAAGCACTTTTTGATCTTCATTCTTAATGCACTTCACTTTAACTAAATCCTTACTACTCATATATGTTAGTTTGGATAACTTATACATATATGTTTAGTCCTCAGTAGTTAATATTTTATATAAATCATTAAAAGCTAAATTTTTTGCATTGCATATGACTTTTTTAGACTCTTTACGAGTTTGTTTATATCTTTCCTAATTATCTAAATTATTACATCTAAACTAATATGTTTAATAAAATTGTTTATTTTTTTATCCTTTTTTGTACATTTTGATTCCAGCTACTACTATTTTTGCTATTATGAGCTTTTTTCTTTGATACTCCAAGCACATTCTTTGAAATATTCTTAATATCACTAGTTATTTTTTCACATATAATATTTGATTCTTCATGCACAGACAAAATCTTAAAATCTAAAATCTTACTAAAAAATATTTTGTTAATATTCTGTAAATGCCTCATCTAATCCTAGTACAACATTTGATTTTTATTAGGAAAGTTGCGAGTGCGGCAAACTAAATTCAAAAAAGTGGAAAGGAAAGGGCTACCGACCACATAAAGGAGGGTCAATTTTAGCATGCATGTTTTTATTTTTCATAAATGAATAGCATTTCTAGCGGAAGGGGCCAGGGATAGCCAAGCTAGTAGGATAGATGGCAAATAACTCGTAAACTAATAAAACCAGCCAAGGCCCAATAACACATGACCCACATCAGACTCAATAACTCATTACTAAAAATATATAGAAATCTTCATCTCACATGAAATTTGCTGCCAAATACTTGATGGAGGATCCTAGTTAGATCAATCTATGATCAATCCTTATGACATGTTTATTTTCTTTATTGTAGAGTGTGCTTGCTATTCAGAATTCTTATTCCTCATGTGTTATTATATGCTACTTTTACTGTCTCTTCAATTTGTTAGATCTTCTCATGTGTCTGATTAACCGGGCTGAACTAATGTTTCTTTTCTATATCCATTCCCATTCAGCTGGTAAGCCGCCTTTCGCAAGAGGAGCTGCTATCTCAATTGCCTTTATTTCTTCCTTCTATCTTTGACGCATTTGGAAGTCAAAGCCTGGATGTTCGAAAGGTTTGAACTTGCTGCCTCCATTTAAATAACCATACATATACTGATGTAGGATACATTTATTTTGTTAAGGACCCATTTCAATTCAGAACTTAAAATTTAAATAACCATCTATATTCATATAGAACACATCAACTCTATCTGGTCTGGATCCAGTTTTTAATATGTTTATACAACTAGTTCCTGGTTGATGTGTGCAGTATTAGTGCTCCACTTTTCGTACTGCTTTTTAACATGATTTTTTAGTACAAAAATTTCAAATTCTAAAAATTTTTGTATTAAAAAGCATTTTTGAAAAACAAGAAGAAAGCCTGTCACAAACAAAACCTAAATCAGATTCAACTTGAACTCATCAATATAATATTGATCCATAGTTGGAATATGCTTTTCTGAAGAATCCTTCTCTCCGCCATTCAAATTGAAATCATTCTTGATTCTTTGTTTGGATTTTCTACAGGGTGTTGTGTTCTGCTTGGTAGATATCTACATCTTGCTTGGCAAATCATTCTTACCATACCTGGAGGGACTAAGCAGCACCCAACTCCGCTTATTTACCATATATGCCAACCGTATTTCTCAAGCGAGGTCCATTGCTACAGGTGAAGCTAAACATGGCTGAAAGTATCAACTCTTTCATCTTCTTCTTCTTCTTCTCCTTCTCCTTCTCTCTTATTTGTTTGTACCAATATATGAGGCTGTTGATTCATTGTTGTTCATTTTGTATGGTTCAATGGGCTTTTCTGGACGAGGAAGCTGATTTCTTTTGTTCTTCTGTGTTTAAGGGTGTTTGTATATGATTTGTGTGGCTGCCGTAGAAGTTGCAAGTGTGAGCGAACGAAAGTTGGATGAGTATCTAACATGAACTTTGGTTTTCCAAATCCTTGCATATTAGTAGCAGTATGTAATGCCAGATAACCTCTTCCAGCTTTGTTTTTTTTTTTAAATAATATATTGGTAATGCAGAGTTTTGTTCTCAAAATTTGGTTTGTTCAATATTGTTGCTTCATAAGTTATTATGTGCGAATGTTGAATGATGTTCGGAGATCAATCAGAATGCATCACATCACTCCTGTGCTTGGTACCGCGGCTCGGTACTGGTTGGTACCGCTGACGCGGTGCATTCTAGTTGGTCTCCTGATGACGTTCTGCATCCGGTCTCCGAACAGAATAATTTCTCCAGATTTATAGGATCATGAAGAACTAACTCATTTAAAGAAATCTGGGTAGTTCCTCTCACATAAGTCTGGTTTTCTTATTGTAGGTCATATTTAGGATCAATGGTTTATCTATTGGTTGATTCATCTTTTGTTTAGGGCAGCTTTCTTAGTGCTTTCTAAAGCAGCTTTTCAATACAATTTTTTTTTTTAAACAAAATTTTTGTACTAGAAAATTGTTTAAGACATTAACCTACAATTGAGTAAGTACGTGAGAGTTGCTTTAGATATTTTGGTCAAATCAAATATTAGTCTTTTGATGATAGAGTAGATGTATTAAATTAGCCTTTGTTAAATAAAGGTTGAGGCAGACTTAGGTTTCGTTGCTTTCTTAATTTTTTCTAAATTAGTATTTTAGTAAAAAAAAATGAATTAAGAATTGTTGTATTAAAAAGCTATTCTAAAAAGTTGTGAAAAAGTTGTTTCAAATGATGTCTTTTAGAAAGTATATATATATATATATATATATTAGAATTTCACTCTTACTACTTAATAGGACTCCATGGTGAGAAATATTCATTTAGTCGATCCCATTTAGTGGGATGTAGTGATGTGAGCCGAGCTTGCTCGAGCTTGACTTGTTTAGTCGAGTCAGTCGAGTTTGAGCTTTATGAGGTTAGATTCGTGAGTTAGTAATATATTTTAAATAATATTATTTTATTTAATAAATTTAAATATTATTAATAATAAATGGTTAAAATATTTAATAAAAATTATCACTACTATTCGAAAATGCCGCTGAGGCTTGTGAGTTGGATCGAGCTCGCTTATAGTGGGACTCGAGCTCGATATTTGAAAGTTGAGCTAGACTCAAACGTCCATTGATTTTGTGAGCTTGACTCGACTTGTTTGCATCGGATGAAGGCTGGTTGTTGTCTCATGCAAGGGCATGGTCGAACGTATGTTCTCTAAAATCAACCTATAAAATCACCTTTGTGAAATTTATTGTAAAGTTATTAAAAACCTGATTAAAAAGCTGAATTTTTTAAAGAATAACATGAATAGATATAGGTTTTGTTTGGACAATTTTCTTACTGATTTTTAAAATAGTTTTTTTAATAAAAAGTTAAATTTTTTTACTAAAAAATTATTTCAAACAGTAAAAAGGTCGTCCCAAAAAAAGCCATAGAGACATTCTTGGTATAAGAAGCAGTAAGAAAAAAAAAGAAAGAGATTAGATATAGAGGAGTTGCTTTTTGGTTTCAAGCTAAGGCTTCGTTTGGGACGGCTTTTTTACTGCTTTCTAAAACGGAGTTTTAATACAAAAATAAAAAAATTTGTACTAAAACTCCGTTTTAGAAAGCAATAAAAAAGTCGTCCCAAACGAAGCCTAATAAGCATGTGTCGGACAAGGATTCTCCTGTACTTATTTATGAAGCTTAATTTTATTACATTATGCAGTAGCTTCTTTTTGTTTGTACCATGTTAATTAATATTTTATTTTTTAATCATTAGTTGAGTTAGAAATTATTATTTGAGAGCATAATTTTACTATTTTAAAAATATCAGCAATGTTTTTAATAGGTATTCTTAGTACTAAACTTAAAATTTTAGAGCAATATAATTTGAATTTTCTTAAAAAGATTTTATCTATATAAGTTAAAATTATATGATATATAAAATTCTGAAAGGTTTTCATACCCTCTCATGCCTTTCTTAAAATTTGTTTTTGCATTCATCAATTAGTCAATATATTATAAGGAAACTGTCACGACCCGACCCGAGACGAGACGGATCCCGCCCGCGCCGGATCGCGACGGAGAATAGCTAACCAGGATCTAGCTTTGGAATTTGGTTCGGAACTGAATCTTCCAAAGAATTAATTCAAACAGACAAACAAACACAGAGCTACTAAAAACATCAAATGCAGCGGAACAAAACATCTATCTGAATTCATTTCCTCAAAATAATCATCTACAGAACAGTACATGGCCTTCAACAGAAAGAAAGACAGAACAGAAAAGCCATGACTGTACATGAATCAAAAGTACAAAAGTACCTAATCTGATCGGACTCTGAAATCTAATCCTGGACTTCCTTGCCCTTCCCAGAACCTGAAAACCACCAGAAAGCAAGGGTGAGCTCAACAGCTCAGCAAAGCAACAAACCTCCAATCAAAATCCTCAGAAACTCAAAACCAATACAGCAGACAAATCCGTACAGAAATCAGAACGGAATCGGACAAATATCAAATCAACAGAACTGTACGGAAACAGAAGTCGTATCAAATCAGAAACAGAACAGATCAGATATATCAGATCAACAGAATCAGATTCGTACAGATCATATCAGAACAGAATAAACTCAGCATATATCAGATATCAGATATTTAATTAATAGCTAAGTGTGCCCCCGGCACCAGAATAATAGCTGAGTAATTAATAGCTAAGTGTGCCCCCGGCACCAGAATAATAGCTGAGTAATTAATAGCTAAGTGTGCCCCCGGCACCAGAACAAATGTGCTTATAGCACCAGAACAGATCAGATGTGCTTCCAGCACCAGAATATATAAATAGTGCTTATAGCACCTAAACAGATTTTTCCTCGGATCCGGAGCAGAACAAATATCAAAATTTTAGATTGAGCTCATTTCAGATTTCCCGTTTCACTAACTGAATCTCATAGGATCCAGGCCCCTTATAACTCCCTTTCCATAGCATATACAGATAGCATATCAATTCAGAGAAAATCCGGACAAATCAGGAACTACTCAAAAATCGGGCAGCACAACGGCAGTGTACAGAATTTACACAATTTTCCTGAAAATCAAAATTCACCAAATTCGCACAGAATATAGATATCAACATTTCAGAATATTTATTCTACCGCACAGAGAATTTCCAAGTTCACAGAAAAATCCAGTCGACTAAAAACACAGTCGAATCAAAATATCCGGACAAAAATCTTCAAAATATAGTCAAAACGTGCACACCCGGCACGGCAACGATATACAAAAAGTTACGCGGTAAAAACTGAACCGTTCAAAAGATACGGACGAAAATCGCTAACGGAAACAAAATCCGGACAGAAAATACCGCCAAACACGACGGTTCTGAAAATTTAGAAAGTCGGATTGTGCCTTACCTCGTGCACAGCAATTTCCTCAACAGTCTCCTCGGACGAAAACAGCTCGGCGTCGCCCGAAAATCCGCTTTTCCACTTTTTCCTTCGTTTTTCTCTCTCCCTCAGCTTTTTCTCTCTCTTCAAAATATCTCATTTCTATATATATCCAGACTGATCGTCCTGGACGATCGAGCTTCGTACCAGACGATCCATGAAGAGAAGAATTCCGTCCAGACGAAAAATTACATATCGTCCCTGGCGAAGGGTTCACTGACTTATTTTCGTCCAGACGATCCCGATTTCGTCCAGACGAACCATACAGCCAAACATGATTTTTCTACACAACCTGTACCGATCGTCCCGGACGATCCAACTTCGTCCAGACGAACCTGAAGCAAAAACTGATATTACAATCTCCCCAACTTAAAAAAAAATGTCGTCCTCGACATTATCCAGTCTAAACTCAATCAAACAAGTACGGGTACAACCGTCTCATGTCAGACTCCTTCTCCCAAGTGGCTTCCCGTGCAGTACGGTGCTTCCACTGGACTTTAACCATAGGAATCTGTTTACTTCTTAGTTTTCTGATGTCGTAAGCCAAAATCAACTCTGGCTCTTCCTTGTACACCAGATTCTCCTGAATCTCAACTTCATCAGCAGACACCTTCTTCCCAGAGTCGGATACCCACTTCCTCAGAGTGGATACGTGAAACACATTATGCACATCAGGCATAGATTTAGAAAGTAATAACTTGTAAGCAGCTTTTCCAATTCTTTCCAAAACTTCAAAAGGTCCAACATATCTCGGACTAAGCTTACTCACCTGACCAAATCTGCTCACACCCTTCATCGGACTGACTTTGACATACACAAAGTCACCAACCTGAAACTCAACAAATCTGTGCTTCTGATTGTAATACTTCTGCTGTCGATCTTGAGCAGCTTTCAATCTTTCTCTTATCAAAATGATCTTCTGAGCAGTTTCATCCGCAAAAGTGGCCCCAAAGCCTGTCTATCTCCGACCTCCGTCAGAGTCAAAGGAGTACGGCACTTCCTGCCATACAAAGCCTCGTACGGTGCCATACCGATACTAGACTGGAAACTGTTGTTATAAGCAAACTCAATCAACGGAATATGATCTTCCCAGCTTCCGCTAAAGTCCAGAACACAAAGCCTCAACAGATCTTCCAGTACCTGAATAGTCCTCTCAGACTGTCCGTCGGTCTGAGGATGAAAGGCTGTACTGAAATGCAGTTTCGTACCCAAGCCTTGCTGAATGCCTTTCCAAAGTCTGGAAGTAAAACGTCCATCTCGATCAGATACGATCACACGAGGCACACCGTGCAATCTGACTATCTCCTTCACATAAATCTGTGCCAAGCGATCAACTGAATCCGTCTGTCTGATCGGAAGAAAATGGGCTGACTTGGTCAATCGATCTACAACCACCCAAATGGCATCATGTCCTTGTCGTGATCGAGGAAAACCCATCGCAAAGTCCATTGTTACCTCCTCCCATTTCCACTCAGGGATTGGCAACGACTGCAACAGTCCACCTGGTCGCTGATGCTCTGCCTTCACCAACTGACAGGCTTCGCATCTCGACACAAACTCTGCTACATCTTTCTTCATCCCAGGCCACCAAAATAAAAGCTTCATGTCAGCATACATCTTACCACTGCCTGGATGTACATTGTAGCCTGAATGATGAGATTCACACAGAATCTCCTGCCTCAAGTTTCCAAACACCGGTACCCACAACCTATTCTTACAGAAAATAGCACCAGAATCAGAAATTCGAAGTTCAGGAGTCTTACCAGATCCAATCTGTGCAATCAACTTCGAATAGTCCGAATCTGATTCTTGGGCTTCTTGAATCCGTGCTTCCAAAGAAGACTGAATATTCATCTGAGCCAACTCCAAATCACTGGAGGAAATCACCTCCAACTGCAATCTCTCCAAATCACGAACCAGAAAGTCATCACAGGTAAGTTGAATACCTGATAATCCAAAAGACTTTCTGCTCAAAGCATCTGCTACCACGTTCGCCTTCCCTGGCTGATACTGAATAGTCAAATCGTAGTCCTTGATCAACTCGAGCCACCTCCTCTGTCTCAGATTCAGATCCTTCTGAGTAAAAATATACTTCAGGCTCTTATGATCAGTAAAGATCTCACACCTGACGCCATACAAGTAATGACGCCAAATCTTCAAAGCAAAAACTACTGCAGCTAACTCCAAATCATGTGTCGGGTAATTCTTCTCATGTGGCTTTAACTGTCTCGAAGCATAAGCAATTACCTGACCATGCTGCATCAGGACACATCCCAGTCCTTTCAGTGAAGCATCACTGAACACCTGAAAACCTTCAGTACCTGACGGAAGTGCTAGTATCGGAGCTGAAGTCAGACAATCCTTCAATCTCTGAAAACTCGTCTCACACTCCGGTGTCCAAACAAAAGGAACTGACTTCTGAGTCAGTCTCGTCAGAGACGTCGAAATCTGTGAAAAACCCTTCACAAATTTTCTGTAATATCCGGCCATACCCAAGAAACTACGTACCTCAAATACCGTAGTCGGCCTTGGCCAATCAGCAACAGCCTGAATCTTCTGGGGGTCTACAGAAATGCCTTCTCCGCTAATCACATGCCCCAGAAAAGAAATGCTCTTCAACCAGAACTCACACTTGGAGAACTTGGCATACAGCCGATGCCTCCTCAAAGTCTCCAACACAATCCCCAAATGTCTGGCATGATCATCCTCAGATGCAGAATATACCAGAATATCGTCAATGAAGATGATCACAAACTGATCCAAATACTCCCTGAATACTCGGTTCATCAGATCCATAAAAATCGCAGGCGCATTGGTTACCCCAAAAGGCATAACCAAAAACTCGTAGTGCCCGTACCGAGTACTGAAAGCAGTCTTCACCACATCAGTTTCCTTCACCTTCACCTGATAGTATCCGGATCGCAAATAAATCTTCGAAAATACCGAAGATCCGGAAAGTTGATCAAACAGGTCGTCAATCCGAGGCAAAGGGTACTTGTTCTTGATCGTGACCTTGTTCAAATCTCTGTAATCAATACACATACGGAGTGTACCGTCCTTCTTCTTCACAAATAATACAGGTGCTCCCCAGGGCGAAACACTAGGACGTACAAAACCTCTGTCAACCAACTCCTGAAGCTGAACTTTCAACTCAGAAAGTTCTTTTGGTGCCATCCTGTACGGAGCTTTCGATATCGGAGCGGTACCCGGAAAAACATCGATAGAGAACTCCACATCTCTATCCGGAGGTAAACCAACCAACTCCTCAGGAAAAACATCAGCAAACTCCCGTACCACAGGGATCTCAGAAACAGAACCAACCTCTAGGTTCAGATCCCGCACCGAAGCTAAAAATACCGGACATCCCTTCTTCCACATCCTGCTTACCTCCAACACAGAAACCAGACTGGAGAGAACACCTCGTAATCCCTGAAATACAACTCTCTCTCCAGCCATAAGCAAACTCACTTGTTTCTTCAGACAGTCTATCTGGGCTTCATACTGACTCAGCCAATCCATGC
This sequence comes from Dendrobium nobile, assembly GCA_022539455.1. Lineage (NCBI taxonomy): Eukaryota > Viridiplantae > Streptophyta > Magnoliopsida > Asparagales > Orchidaceae > Dendrobium > Dendrobium nobile. Next base: position 7,356,216 of record CM039734.1, read on the forward strand.
CCAGAATCACATCATACGACGAAATCGGCAATCGAATCAAACTAGACTTCCACTTCTTGCCAGAAATCTCGATTTCACACAAACAAAACTGTCGAGCAATCAAAGGATTCCCAGCCGGTAAAATCACAGATAAAGAAACCGGAAGTAAAAGAGAATCCAAACGTAAAGCCTCAAAACAGTGCTCGGACAGAAAAGAATGACTCGCTCCAGAGTCAAACAAAACACGACAGGGCTGATCAGAAATGTAAATCATACCTGTCACAACATCGGGAGCATCTCGAGCCTCCTGCTGACTCAAACTATAAACTCGGGGCTGAACTGGAACAGGAGCTAAACCAACAGAACTACTCTGCTCCCTCTGAACAGTAGGTGGTCTCCGCGGTGCAGAACTAGAACCACCACCTCTACCAGCAAATCCCTCAGGGCGAGAAGGAACAGTCCTCGGTCTTCCTGCTGCTGAACCGACAGGTCTAACAGAGCCCTCAGGTCGGAACTCAGAATGCTGATCAAATCCCATCTGCGGACATTCTGCAATCCGATGTCCTGACTGACCACATCGAAAGCACAGACCAGCCATCCTGTAGCACTGGCCAAAGTGTCGTCGTCCACAGTTCTGGCACACAGGTGCCGAACTGACTGATCCAGAACTCGTCGTACTAGTAACAGTACCAGACGACCCTCCGCTCCTCCTGAAATCTCCAGATCCAGATCCAGAAACGAATCTCCTCTTCCCAGAGGAACTACTGCCAGATGTATCTCCTCCAAACCTCTTCCTACTCGCAGTCCACCGCTGCTGAGTAGCCATCAAGTCGTTCTCTATCAGACGAGCTCGTTCCACAAGCTCAGAGAAATCGGTGATCCGGAATGGTATCAGGGGCTGCCTCAAAGTATCTCGCAATCCCCTCAGAAATCTGTAACACCTCTCAGCAGAAGTGCTCACTAGCTGCGGAGCGTACCTGGCTAATGCAGTAAACTCAGCATCGTACTGCATCACCGTCTTGCTCCCCTGAACAAGCCTCAGAAAGTTCTCCTGCATCTGCTGTCGTGCAGAAGGGGGAACAAACCAATCTCTGAATACCTCAGTGAACTCTTCCCAAGTAATCAAAGAGTTCAGTCTGCCTTGAAATCTGGCTGCCTGCTGGCCGTCCCACCAGTGCTCAGCCTCTCCGTCCAACAGAAAAACTGCCAATGGTACCTTCCTGTCTGACGGACACTGCATCCCGTCAAAAGTCTTCTCTACTCTCCTCAGCCACTCCTCGGCAGCTCTGGGCTCAACAGCGCCCTCAAACCTCGGAGGTTTCAACCTCAGAAATAACTGCAAATGTCTGTCCAAGTCATCAGATCTGATAGTAGAAGCTCTACTCTGAGTCTCGCTCATCATCTGAGCAACAAGCGAAGCAAACTGTGAAAGCGTATCAGCACCGACCACTGGGGCTGTACTCCCCACTGGTGCTGCCTGATCGGCACTCTGACCTTCTGTCATGTCTGGGTCTGGCTGATCCATACAAAAAATCCAGAAAAAATCCGGAAAACTATCACAAAAACAACACAATAAAAAGCCGAACAAACCAAAACTACCTCCCAGACAGACTCACTGATCACTTCCTACAGCTCTGTTTCACAAAATTTCCAAATTCCAAAACCATACTCTGATACAAAAACAAAGCTTGTCACGACCCGACCCGAGACGAGACGGATCCCGCCCGCGCCGGATCGCGACGGAGAATAGCTAACCAGGATCTAGCTTTGGAATTTGGGTCGGAACTGAATCTTCCAAAGAATTAATTCAAACAGACAAACAAACACAGAGCTACTAAAAACATCAAATGCAGCGGAACAAAACATCTATCTGAATTCATTTCCTCAAAATAATCATCTACAGAACAGTACATGGCCTTCAACAGAAAGAAAGACAGAACAGAAAAGCCATGACTGTACATGAATCAAAAGTACAAAAGTACATAATCTGATCGGACTCTAAAATCTAATCCTGGACTTCCTTGCCCTTCCCAGAACCTGAAAACCACCAGAAAGCAAGGGTGAGCTCAACAGCTCAGCAAAGCAACAAACCTCCAATCAAAATCCTCAGAAACTCAAAACCAATACAGCAGACAAATCCGTACAGAAATCAGAACGGAATCGGACAAATATCAAATCAACAGAACTGTACGGAAACAGAAGTCGTATCAAATCAGAAACAGAACAGATCAGATATATCAGATCAACAGAATCAGATTCGTACAGATCATATCAGAACAGAATAAACTCAGCATATATCAGATATCAGATATTTAATTAATAGCTAAGTGTGCCCCCGGCACCAGAATAATAGCTGAGTAATTAATAGCTAAGTGTGCCCCCGGCACCAGAATAATAGCTGAGTAATTAATAGCTAAGTGTGCCCCCGGCACCAGAATAATAGCTGAGTAATTAATAGCTAAGTGTGCCCCCGGCACCAGAACAAATGTGCTTATAGCACCAGAACAGATCATATGTGCTTCCAGCACCAGAATATATAAATAGTGCTTATAGCACCTAAACAGATTTTTCCTCGGATCCGGAGCAGAACAAATATCAAAATTTTAGATTGAGCTCATTTCAGATTTCCCGTTTCACTAACTGAATCTCATAGAATCCAGGCCCCTTATAACTCCCTTTCCATAGCATATACAGATAGCATATCAATTCAGAGAAAATCCGGACAAATCAGGAACTACTCAAAAATTGGGCAGCACAACGGCAGTGTACAGAATTTACACAATTTTTCTGAAAATCAAAATTCACCAAATTCGCACAGAATATAGATATCAACATTTCAGAACATTTATTCTACCGCACAGAGAATTTCCAAGTTCACAGAAAAATCCAGTCGACTAAAAACACAGTCGAATCAAAATATCCGGACAAAAATTTTCAAAATATAGTCAAAACGTGCACACCCGGCACGGCAACGATATACAAAAAGTTACGCGGTAAAAACTGAACCGTTCAAAAGATACGGACGAAAATCGCTAACGGAAACAAAATCCGGACAGAAAATACCGCCAAACACGACGGTTCTGAAAATTTAGAAAGTCGGATTGTGCCTTACCTCGTGCACAGCAATTTCCTCAACAGTCTCCTCGGACGAAAACAGCTCGGCGTCGCCCGAAAATCCGCTTTTCCACTTTTTCCTTCGTTTTTCTCTCTCCTCAGCTTTTTCTCTCTCTTCAAAATATCTCATTTCTATATATATCCAGACTGATCGTCCTGGACGATCGAGCTTTGTACCAGACGATCCATGAAGAGAAGAATTCCGTCCAGACGAAAAATTACATATCGTCCCTGGCGAAGGGTTCACTGACTTATTTTCGTCCAGACGATCCCGATTTCGTCCAGACGAACCATACAGCCAAACATGATTTTTCTACACAACCTGTACCGATCGTCCCGGACGATCCAACTTCGTCCAGACGAGCCTGAAGCAAAAACTGATATTACAGAAACTTAGGATTTGTTGGGGACACCTTTTTTATTAAATTTCAAAGCAAATTTTTTAGTTAAATTTTTTTTTTTTAACTAAAAATTTTTTTTAAAACTAAAAAATTATTTTAAAAAGCTATAAAAAAGTTGTTTCAAATGAAATCTATTTAGTGAAATACAAACCATGACTGTTAATGAGATAGCTCTTAGAGAAAAAAAAAACTTCTAGGATTTAAGTTGGCAATTTGATATACATTTACTTTTTCATCATATGCAATTTGTGGTTCATTAAGGTTTTGTTTGGGATAACTTTCTTACTGCTTCTTAAAGTAAATTTTTAGTACAAATATTTTAATTTTTATACTAAAATATTATTTTTAAGAAGTGGTATAAAAGTCGTCCCAAACGAATCCTAAGTATTTAAATTAGTATCACAAATGAACTGTAAAAATATTTTTTTTTTTGTACAAGTTCTAATCACTTCTGCTAGTAAACATATCATTAGAACTTAGTAGTGAAAGAATTACAATTTTTTAAACATTGAAAAACTCACCTTCAAGTTATTCAAATTAAGTGCTTATTTAAATTCCGTTTATAAATAAATTTCTATGTTTAGATTGCAAAGATTGTAAAGTTATTCCGAGTAAAAATTTATGTACCAAACATTGATTATTAGTTTTGGACTTTAATATAAGGGGCAAAAATAAAAAAATAAAGTAAAATGATTTTCTAGGATTAGATGAGGGCATTTAAAGAATATTAACAAAATTATTTTTGAGAGTAAGATTTTAGATCTTAAGATTATGTCTATGCATGAGAATGTCAATATTATATGATAAAAAGTGACTTGTGATATTAAGAATATTGTAAAAGATGTGCTTGAAGTTTCGAAGGGAAAAGCTCATAATAATAAAAATAGTTAGTGGTCGAATTCAAATATGCAAGAAAAGATAAAAGATAAAAAGATTTGTTATAAAAATTGATTTAGATGTAAAATTTTGATAATTAGGAAAGCTATAAGAGGCTCGTAAGGAATCTAAGAAAGCTATTTGCGATGCAAAGAGCTTAACTTTTAATGATTTATATAATATATTAGATACTAAGGAGGGAGAAAGATATATGTATAAGTTAGCCAAACAAAGATATGAATAGTAAGGATTTAATTCAAGTGAAGTGTATTAAGGATGAAGATCAAAAAGTACTTTCCTTAAACAATGATATTCAACAAAGGTGGATGAGGTATTTTGCTAAACTTTTTTAATGAAGAATGCGAACATATGATTGACTTTAGTGACTTTATTGCCCTAATGAAAATAAAGATATTTGTTTTTATCAGCGTATAAGTAAAATCGAAGTTAAAGATGCTTTAAAGAAAATGATGTGTGGAAAAGCTGTTGGACCTTATGATATTCCAATAGAGATGTGGAAATGCTTAGGAGATGAAGGATTTTCTTGACTTACTAAACTTTTTTAATACTGTTTTAAAGACTAAGAAGATGCGAGATCAATGGAGACTGAGTGTGTTAATTCCTATTTTTAAAAATAAAGGTGATGCACATGAGTGTGTGAATTATAGAGGAATTAAGTTAATGTGTCATACTTTAAAACTATAGGAGCGAGTTATGGAGCGTAGGTTACGGTCTAATACTAATGTTTCTTAAAATCAATTTGGATTCATGTCGGGTAGGTCTAATATGGAAGCCATACATTTATTGAGAGATTTGATGTAGAAATACAGAGAGAATAAGGAGGATCTACATATGATATTTATTGATTTAGAGAAAGCATATGATAAAGTTTCAATAGAACTGCTATGGAGAGTTCTTGAAAACAAAGGAGTTAATAATGGTTATATTCAAATCATTAAAGATATGTATGCAAGAGCTATTACTTGTGTTCAAACACAACGTGTTTTAACCAAGCATTTTCGAATTTTGGTTGGATTACATCAAGGATCAGCCTTAACTCCATATCTTTTTGTTTTAGTCATGGATGTTCTCGCTAGACATTTGCAAAAGATTGTACCTTGGTGTATGCTTTTTGCTGATAATATTCTTCTTGTTGATAAGACTAGAGAGGGAGTTGAAAGTAAACTTGAATTATAGAGGTCAACTTTAGAGTCTAAAAGTTTTTGCTTGAGCAGATTTAAAACTAAATATATGAAGTGTAATTTTAGTAGCAATAAACCTAGTGAGTGGATTGTGACTTTGGGCGATCAAGTCATTAATAAGAGTACACGTTTTAGATATCTTTGATCTATTGTTCAGAGTGATGGCGAAGTTGATGGGGATATTATCAGCATAATTAAAGTTGGATGGTTGAAGTGGAGGAATGCATCGGGCTAATTGTGCGATAGAAAAGTCCCCCTCAAGCTTAAGGGAAAATTCTATAAGATGGTGGTGAGATCTGCAATGCTTTATGGTGTCGAATGTTGGTCATTAAAAGAGAAGCATAATACTAAGTTAAGTGTTGCAGAGATGAGGATGCTTAGGTGGATGAGTGGCTAGACCCTTAGAGATAGGATACGAAATAAGCATATATGTGAAAAGGTTGGAGTAGCACCCGTGGAAGATAAGATTAGAAAGAGTCACTTTAGATGGTTTGGTCACATTGAACAGAGGCCTTTCGATGACCCGGTTTGGAAAGTTGAGGTATTAGATTTGACTTATGTTAAGAAATGTAGATGTAGACCTAAAAAGACTTGGTTATAAAATATTAAAAATGATCTTTCTTTATTAGAGTTAAATGATAATTTGAATTTTAACCGGACACAATGGCGAAAAATGATTCATGTAGTGGAGCCCACGTTGTGGGACTAAGGCTTGATGTTGTTGTTTTTGTTTGTTTGTAAATAAATTTCTAAAAGTAGCTTTTATCGCTAAGTGCACTGACAAATTTATTTGGATGCATAAATTTTAGGATTTATGCAAATATAATAGAATCGGATATTTTAGAATATTTAATTTTCTCCATCTAAATGTTAAAATAAAACATCTTTCAAAATTTCCAATGATATTTACTACAGAAGAGGCTGTAGATTTTATTTTTTTAAGGAATTACCTTAATGTTGTTTCTTTTGTATTTAGCTCATTTAAGTCTAATGTTTGAGAGCTTAGTCTTCCAACTAAGAGTTCTTCAGTTCGACGCCTTGTACATATGTGAGCATGAGTTTGTGAAAGCTTTTGTTAGAGTAGCTTTCTAATGGTATATTCTTAGGTTTTGTTTGGGACTGCTTTTTTATTGTTTCTTAAAGCAACTTTTGACTACAAAAATTAAACCTTTGTACTAGAAAGTTGTTTTAAGAAGCAGTTAGAAAGCCGTCCTAGACGAAGTCATAGTTGAGAACTTATTAGAAACCCTATGGCTACAATGCAGATGTCTGCTATGATTTGTAATTCGAAAGTGGAGAAGAAACATGAATAATATGTAGATGTATGATTTTCTTATACATGACAAAGATTTCGTTTGGGGCGGCTTTCTTGTAACTTTTTAAAGCTGTTTTTTAGTACATAAAATTTTTGTTCTATAGATTTTTGTACTAGAAAATTGCTTTAGAAATAGTAAGAAAGTGTCCCAAACTAAGCCAAAGTTGCAATGGATCAGCCAATTGTTCGTCACTAGCTAGATGTAATTATCTTCTTAAAATGACAATCAGTTGGACATATTTAACTCTTTAAAACAAGATAAAATCATTAATAAAGTAGATTGTAACTTGCTTAGCAGCTTAAGATCTTGAGTATGTTAATAGGAAACTTAAAATTTTTAAAAGAGTTTTAAGGCTTAGTTTAATTTTGTAAAAATGTGGTAGAGAATATAAATTTTTAAAAGTTGTGGAAAGCAGTTTATTAGTACAATTTTTTTTGCAAGCATCGAAAAAATAATAGTCAAATAGAAGGTTATGATTACAATCTGAAAAAAATTAAGCAGTAAGAAAATTATATGGAATAACTTTTTTACTGTTTTCTAAAGTTACTTTTTTGTACAAAAATATTTAGTTTAAGAAATTTTTGTACAAAAAAATTACTTTAAAAAGCAACAAAAAAGTTATTCCAAACGAAACATAAGTCAAGTGATTTCACAAATGAAAAAATCATGATCAAGGATTATATTTCAACATTAGATCTGATCACACGTTAATTTATCTTATCCCTCCAAGATAATATTTCCACCAATAAAATGTAGTATTCATATCGTCGCGTATCTTAGGCTTTAATCCTTAAATTTTCTTCGAAAGGCAAGTTGTTTTCTTTTAGATTTATTAATATAATTCAAAATTATCATGACAACCTTTAAGTGTTTCTTTGAAATTTGAATGTACTTACTATTATAAAAAAAAAAGCCAGGTTCAGTAATGGTTAGATAACTAAGTTATCAAGTAGATGCTGAAAAATGAGAAATGTCTTTGAAAACTTCTTAGTTCTCATATGTAAGAAAAAAAGAAGTAAGCATAGGAGGGTCTTTAGAATTACATCCAAGAAGATAATTTTTTCTAAGGACTATGGTATATTTTGTGTGTGTGTGTGAGAGAGAGAGAGAGAGAGAGAGAGAGTGAGAGAGAGATTTACTATGAGGTTATTTGGTTAGAGGGATTTTGGGTGTATTGCATTTGAAATGCAAGGATTTTAAATTTTTTGGGTGTTTTGTTGGTATTTAAGCAAATTCAAAGTATCAATTTTAAGAATTTGTAAATTAGCTATTTTTTAGTGAATTCTAAAAACAATTGAATTGGATGATTCCAAGTTAGTGGCTTTTGCTTGGAAATCTTACACCACAAACTCCTATGCATGGCATTGTGACGATGCATAGACACTCAATGCTACAATAAGCTTAACGCTGCTTCCTCCTTTGTGTCATCTGTGACCTTCATGCACTTCCACATTGCCTTCATGTCCTTTGTCCTCTCCATGTTGCCCAACATCATGAGCCACCTCCATGACTTGTGCACTATTTTTTCCTCCGCAAAGACACCTTGCGTTGACGCCGCCTCCACCTTTGCACCTCTACTTGTTGCTCACGACTTACGAAACCCACCTTCACCTTTGTCCTAGCAACCTCCTTTTCGAGACATGTCCCTCTCACGGCTTAGCTTTATTTATTATTATTAGGTTTATTTTTTAGATTAATTTAATTAGGTCCAATCTAAAACAAAAAATTATATCCTAAATTTCTGATACCTTATGCTTAAGTTATAGTATATTTAAAATTCCTCTGAATTCACAATATTTAAAATCAAATGCCACCTATATGCAAACTTAATATCAAGAAAATATTTTTGACATTATAGACCTTTAGTAAAAATATCATATAAAGATATATACTACTTTATTTTAGTAATGTTAGAAGCATCACTTCTTGTGAGTACAATATCATTAATATACACAACAAGAATCATTGTGCCACAAAAAGAGTATCAAATAAAAAATAGAATGATCATTAGTATTACTTTTCAATTTATTATTAGCAAGAAACTTCTAGTTTGTTTAGCCAAGCATAATGATTTTAGTTTTTTTTTTCCATAAATAGCTTTCTAAATCTGGCATCTTTTATTCTCTTTTAAGAAATATATCCTTGACATTACTCCATATAAACAATTTTGACAAGTTCCTCATAAATAAAAAACATTATGGACATCTATTTGGAGCATTGACCAACTTTGATTATTGGCAACATAAAGAAAAATAAGTGCATAATTTAGGAGAGCAATTGATGATAAAAGTACCCAATGTAGTTAATGTCATATATTAAAGTACATTTTTTCATCACCAATCGAGTGTTATAGCTATTTTTGTCTTAGAACAATAAAAAAAAGTCATAAGTATGGGAATAATAATGAAGATCCATCATGAAGAAATGAGTTTAATCTCAGAAGGGGGTGAAACTAAATCTCAAGTATGATGATTAAGCAAGGCACCCATTTTACGGCCCATCATGTGTTGCCAGCTATGGTTGAGTAGATACTCTTAATATATCACGTGTCTTTAGACTAGGGAGTAAATGATGACAAGGAAAATCATTTAGAAGAAGGGAATATATAATAAAAAAATATAAAAGAGTAGTGAATTTTTTTGCGCTTTGATCATTGTCTTTTTGAAAAGCAATATGAAGATGTTAGTTTAAAGAGTTAATGAACTTAAATGATTAATCTTAATAAATGAGATATTGTAAGGTTCTTTAGAAGGTGGTTGTCACGACCCAACCCGATCGAAGCGAATCCCTTCGCGTCGGACCGCGACAAATGTTGAAAATCCAAGATCTAGTTTTGGAATTTGCTTCGGACTTTCTTCCAAATTTCAGACATACAGAACAGACAACACAAAGCTACTATAACTTCCAAATATACATAACAGTTCATCTATCATTTTCTCCTTTCATCAAAATAATCTTGTACAATACAGTGCATGGCTACCGACAGAAAGAACAGAAAAGAAAAGCCATGACTGTACAAAAAATCAAAAGTACAAAATACCTAATTACTGATCAGACACAGAACTGCTAGTCCAAAACTTCATTCCCTTTCTCAGAACCTGAAAACCACGCAGAAAACAAGGATGAGATAACAGCTTAGCAAGACTACACCAGCCAATTAAAATCTCCAGAAATCACATCAGAAAACACATCAGAAGCAGTTATTCAAATAGCCGTACAGAATTCAAACAGTCGTACAGAAATCATATAACATACAGAACAAATACTTGATCAAATAGAAATCAACTCACAGATACCTGAATTCAAATCAGAGTGCAGAATAGATCTTATAAAACTTTCAAATCGGATCGGATCGTACAAATCAAAATTCAAATCAGATGAAATCACGTTTCAGATATCACATTTCACATATCACATATCCCTGACCCTGACAGAATCTCAACGGATTATGGCCCCTTATGCCTCCCTTCCCTGACACTGACAGAATCTCATCGGATTCTGGCCCATTATGTCTCCCTTTGTGCTTGTAGCACCAGAACAGAACATATATACATAATTTTTTTAGAACAGAACTTATTTTCAGATTTATCAGATTTCCCTAACACAGACAGAATCTCAAAGGATTCTGACCCCTTATAACTCCCTTCTGATAACACATCACATTAGAACATTCAATTCAGAAAAATCAGATTTCGTCAGCGGCATAACGGTAATATACAAAATTTACACAAAATTCATAATTCAGAAATTTACCAAATTACCACAGATAGTGGCAAATATCATTCTAAGACTTTTATTGTACTGAAGTAATAATTTCAAACATCCAGATAAATTGTTATTCAATCAAAACCCCGTAGAATTCAAAAGACCCAGTAAAAATCTTTCTGAAAATACTCAAAGTGTGCACAAATATCATCTCAGAAACATACCAAAAGTTACGCGATAAAAAGTTCATCAGTGCGAAACGAAACCAAATATTCTCTAACAGAAACAAAATCCGAAACAGAAAAATCTTCAAAATTCTCGTTTCTGAAAATTGAGAAAGGCGGAATGTGCCTTACTTCGAGTCGGTCAACTTTCTTAACTGCTGCCACAAACGGAAACGGACAGAAGTCGCCCAAAAATCACTTTTCTTCCTTTTTCCTTCAATTTTCTCTCTCATGGGTTTTTCTATCTCTTCAAAAGATCTCAATCCCATATATATCCAACTAGATCGTCCCGGATGATCCAAAATCGTCCCGGGACGATTTTCCCTCTAGACGAATTTCGTTCAGACGAAATAATTATCGTTCCTGGACGAGTTGCTCTCTGGACAAATTTCATACGGACGAACCAAATTTCATCCTGGGATGAACTTCTCTGTCCCCAAAACCTGTACAAACTTGCACCGATCGTCCCAGGATGATCCAACTTCGTCCTGGACGATCCTGGAAGGAAAACGGCTTTCACAGTGGTAGTCATGGAGTCTGTGTAATCATGTTATTAGAACCACTTTTGATACCAACTCTGTAGCACATAGATGAAATTCTTAATACATTCTAGCTCATTGAACTTGGTATCTAATACACCACATGAACCTGAATCCAAATCATTCCCATTGGTTTAACTTAATTAACCATTGTAATCATGAAATACTAGAAAGATCGAGTCAACCTAATTGACCTATAAATTAGGTTGATCCTATTTTGACTAAGGAACCTATTAAAATATCTCAAGAACTGAAGTAAAAAATAACAAATAAAATGTCATGATTAATAGATCATATCCTAGATTACCTATGTTTGGCATGCACATAGTCTAGGAAAAAAAGGCATTACAGCCTTGCTCCACTCCCTCAAGTGAAGTCGTGATCAAAATATATACTTCTCTACTTGATGTCGACTTGACGTCCTAGGACTCTCAGCCTCAAGATCATCCTTGGGCTCCAACCCCCACCACCTTCTCATGCTATGCTTCTGACAAAAAACATGGTTCTTCTGCTCCTTTCTTTGCATAATATTTTTTGACAGTCTTGCATCCCATTGTGATCATTGGTAGTTATTTGTTTGCACTATGATTCCACACCCATTGTCTCACTTTTGTTATTTGGCATCAACACTATAAGTGTGAGTGTTCATACTAAAGCCGTGTATGACCTTGACTCATAGGGTGGCATCCTATATGTTTTGATCTAATTTATCATTTGTTAATCTATGTTCAACATCTCCTATTATGCATCGTTTATCTCACTTCATGTTTGGAACATTCCACAATAACTAGTTCATCCACATTATTAATTACTGTACTCCACATAGGCTCTCATAATGTGATGCTTCTTCTATGATTTCTCTTGCCTTAGGATGTTGACTAATGTGGAATCTCCTTCAACTTATGTTCATCAATCATTTGTAGAGTTTGTTAGGGGGTATTAGGGTCATATGCTTCATCCTATTTCTGTTTCCTGGCTTTAATATTTTTCAGTTAGGTTACATACCAACCCATCACAAGCATCCCCCCTCCTATTACAATAAACTTGCACTCATCTTTTTTTTAATGAGATTTTTGAGTTGGTATCTATTTTCTCTTCATGGATTAATAAAATAATTTGAGATCAGTTTAGATTTTTTTTGTTGGGATTATTTATTCTCATTATGTTCTTATCAAATTACCATTTAATGTTGATTTAAAGATGTCAATGAGATCATATTATATGGATGGGTTTCCAGTAGGTATGTATGTTAATCACAACATCTCTAATAGGAACAAGAAAGCATAGCCCCTTGTGCTTAAGCTGCAACTATGTTTACAGTGGAAATCTCTTCATCACACTCCATGTTTGAGTACGGTCGAACACCCTAAGCCGACCTAGGGATAGCTCACCGAAGACCAAAGATCAAGTTGGTGTCATAAAGTACACCTAAGGTTCACATAAAGTCTCCAAAAATGAAGATTAGAGTATAGAAGCTTGAGGGATGCATAACATCACCTAGGGTAAATTAGGGTAAGCTAAAGTAGATATGGTTGCTTAAGCTTGCTAGTATTGATTTTATTTGAGTTTGAAGTTTACTAAGTTTTAAAAATATTTAAATTTATTAGATTTAATTTAGGATTACTTAAAGTGGGAAAATAAGGTAAGGTCAACCTAAATTTAAAGTGAAATATATTTTTCTTAGGATGCACACTAACTAGTTTTCACAATCCAGCTTGAAACAATATTATATCCTAAAATTTTCACAATGGTAAGCTTAAAATTTTCTCCCGAAATTATTCCACAAGATATCAACTTTTATAAAGCAACAAAATTTTTATTATATTATGTTCTACTCATCAAACTGAGTAAATTGATATATAGAAGTATATGTTAATTTTCAAGGAAGTGAAAGTTATTGAGTTAATTTTAATTTGTATTTTTTTTCTAAAGCTTACTTTTATTGTTGCTTTATTAAATTTATTTTAGCTCTCGGTGGAATTTCATTTTTTTCCACTTAACTTTGCATGCAAGGGTTTGGTATGAATCATAAGAGATAGCGTGCTTTAGACAGGAGTTTGACTGCCCTATGATCAAACTATGAGAATCAGCCAATTAATAATCTATAGATTAAAGCTTTTGGGTATGTAAATTTTATTTAAAATTTTAGTAAAGCTCTGTACTTCATTTTGTTGAGTGTTGGGCATGCTTCGGAACATGAAATTATGATGTATAATTCTAGGCTGTAATATGTTGTTTTAGGATGGTTTGAATAGATTCTTTTTTTACTCAATTGATTATGACGAATGTAGTTCAGGATGGTCTCAATGAGAAATATATATCCAAATTTTTGTTCTATGTGACACTTCAATTTTTTAATTTTTTTTTTTCTCTGTGACACTTCATGTTGACAGAAAAGCGTCAAAATAGGTTGTGACAATAAAACTTGCTCAAATATTGCAAACTGCTACAACAACATCAACAAGCATTCTTTGTTATAATGATTGCAAAGAATAGTTTATACAATCTCATTGGAGGTTCTTGGGTGAATAATTATATATTATTATTTTGAAAAAGATATTTAATAATATTGATAATGAAATGAGTGTACAATGATTTTACAATATGAAAATTCATAAAGAGAAACTTTAGGTGACTGGTAAAGAGCATATGAAGAGAAAATGTCTTTAACTATAACTTTCTTTATGGTATAATTTATCTTTTTTTATTGACAACTATAACAATTTTTTTTAAACCACCAATGTCAGTCCTAAGCTCGGATGAAAATAATTAAGGGCATTTTTAAATCAACATTTTGTGCCCCCCAACAAAAAAATCTTGGCTCCATAGCTGCATATGAAAGTTTGTAAGATTTTCATTCCCCATATGCAATCCACCCCCATTCACAACCCACACATACTGGTGTTTGTAATTTATTATGAATACTTATCTCACTTTCTTACTCTATGTTGTCATATTCTTTTTATCATGGTATGCATGCTCAACTCAATTATAAAAGAAAGTATGTCCAATTTGTAGATAATATAATTATGCGTGGTTGCTCGTTATATTACTTACAAGGGGAGAATCATCCAAGAATATGATGTTTTTAGATAAATGATTCAGATTTAATTTATGAAATAAATGATTTAGATGAATTTATTTTATACACTTTTGCAGCCCATAATATACGAGAAATTATTCTCTGCGGACGCCAAAAGCAGTTTGACATCTGAAGGCCAACCAGAATGCGCCACGTCAGCAGTACCGTGCTAGGTACTAAGCAATACCGAGCCGTGATACCGAGCAGGGGGTGACATGACGCATTCTGGCTGGTGTCTTAACTGTGTTTGACATCCGCACATAATAATTTCTCCTAATATACAGTTCAAAATATGAATAATGAATTCTATATATTTTCTTCATTCTAACAGCTAGAATAATAATATTTATAGAAAAAAACATAGCGCATAAAAAGAGAAATCATGAATGTATTAACTTAATTAATTAAGATCAACTCAACATTTACAAATTTCTTTTGCCCAATAAAATAATACTTGGTTGACTGCATGTAAAAGGGAGATTAGTAGTAGATTTCCAAGGTGCTTGATCACATTTTTGAAGCATTTACATCTTATCTATTAGAGGTGGTGCAGACTGTACTATTAGGATATGTACACTCCTCTAGTTGGAAATATATGTAATCTTTCCAAGTCATTAATAATAATAATTAATAGCAAAAAAGTATAAATTGTAAGCTAATTTTACCCATACCAAAGTGTAAACAGATTGTTTAAAACAAAAAGAAAGCATACATTTGTAGAATTATAAACAATATCTTTATTGTATCAATCTATGGTGAAAACCAGAATAGTGGTAGAACAAATAGCAACAACAATAAACACATCATGTATGTTCGCAAACACTGGCGGAACCATTTAATATTTAGGGGGGGCAATTGGCCCCCCCCCCCCCCCCCCCCCCCCCCCCCTCAAAAAAAAAAAAATTTTTTTTTAGGAGTAAATAATTTTTTTTTATATATATGAGAGTAAAAATTTTTTTACCCCTCCTAAAAAATTATTTTTACCCCCCTAAAAAACTCTTTTGCCTTCATTTGCCCTAAAATATCCATATATTTTTTCACATTTAGTTTCATGACAATTTAATTACACTTTTTTTCTCTATTTTTCTTGCTTAATTTTTTTTAACTTTTCTTAATATATAGATATATATATATATTTTTTAATATTTAATTATTTTTGTGATGTATTTGCTCCCCCTCAAAATTGAAGTCGGTTCCGCCCCTGTTCGCAAAACATAATATTTTCCTCATGTCTTTATATCTTCCAACAAATACCAGAATTCATAGTTCAAACATATAACTCCTTGTGTTAGCATATCAAATAAGAAACTCTTATAATTCTCAATAGATAATGCATCAGAATCTTTGTTTAGTCCCACATATGACCGGTTCACGGTTGAACCGGTTTTAAAAAACATGACTAAAATACTATTTATATGTGTAAGTTTTTTTTTTTTTCCAATTCATTGAAACAATATATTTAGAATTACTTGGTGAAAATTTATAAATAAAATATCAAAATGTGTCTAATATTGTCAAATACAACTATAAAAAGATACGGGGTTAAAATTTATCTAGTGATTAGATATACCTACTTTTGCATCAAAATTTAAATTAAAATATAAGAAAATCTAAAATACTTATAATTATTAAAAAATGGGATAGGCAAAACGTAACCTATCTCGGCATTGAAAATTTCTTGAACCGCTTTAATGCAAAAAGATAATATGAAGATTCCTGAAACAATCTTTTTCTGTCTATAGTTCTCTCTCTTTCTCTCAACAGATGGCTACCTTGGAACAAAAAAAAAATATATCAAATAAAAAATTAAGTGGATTTTGATATTTGTTAAAATATTTGACTTGACGCCATGGTACTAGGAGACCCAACATGTTGTGCTCCCTTCAGAAATCCAACCAAATAGAGAGCACGATGTTCTAGTGCGATGCCTAAAGCTGCAACGTCCTATAAATACAAGAAAAATAAAGTGCTCAGCACCACGATGTGCTGAGAAATTATCATGTGCGGAATCCGGTTATAGAGTTGTGTTCGGAAGCCCAGTAAAAACATTACATGTGGCATGCTTACGTGGAAAGTTAGGATATTCATTTAACTTCTTATCCGACCCATTTGTCTTTTCGGACTTACTGTAAATGAAGAGAAATCTGCAACAAATAAACAGTAAATAAGCAGAAAATGCGCAACACATACGCAACAAATACTCAATGAATACACAACAAATACGCAATAAAATTCTCAATCAATACGCACATTTTACGCAACGAATACGCAATAAATATTCAATCAATACGCAAGTCAAATAAATATCGCGGACTTTTAACTTTCCACGTAAGCATCCAAACAGAGCTCTATAACCGGATTTCGCACAGAATAATTTCTCGCTCTCAACGATCCCAAGAGAAATTTTTCATAGTTAGATTTACACAGAGACCCAAGGGACGTTATAAAACAAAACTCCTGCATTTACACATAAAAACAATCACAAACACATGCCGAATGGAAGTATAGAAAATTCAAACCCACATGACTTAACAGATCATATTCAAACTAGTTAAAGAAACTGTAGCCGTGGATGCTACACTAGTGGGTTTATTCAAAACTATTTAAAGATAGTTAGGTTAGCCCTGGTTGGTTAAGATCAACCAAAGTGACCTATATCAACTACGATCAATCTATGGTGCTTTAAGGGTTATCTAGACAAAAAAATAGGGTTTTAAGGATGCTTTACAGCAACAACAACAACAACATCAAGCCTTTATCCCACTACGTGGGGTCGGCTACATAAATCCTTTTTCTCCATTGTGTCCTATTAAAAGTTAAATTCTCATTTAAATCTAATAAAGAAAGGTCATTCCTAATATTTTCTAACCAAGTCTTTTTAGGTCTACCCCTACCTTTCTTAACATAAGTCAAATCTAATACCTCTACTCTCCTAACCGGGTCATCGGAAGGCCGCCGTTTTATGTGACCAAACCATCTAAGGCGACTCTCTCTAATCTTATCTTCTACTGGAGCTACTCCAAGCTTTTCACGTATATGCTCATTTCGTATTTTATCTCTAAGGGTAAAGCGACTCATCCACCCGAGCATCCTCATCTCTGCCACACTTAACTTAGTATTATGCTTCTCTTTTAATGGCCAACATTCGGCACCATAAAGCATTGCAGGCCTCACTACCATCTTATAGAATTTTTCCTTAAGTTTGAGGGGTGCATTTCTATGACATAACAAGCCCGATGCATTCCTCCACTTCAACCATCCAACTTGATGCTTTACGACAAAAAAAAAAAAAAAAAGCTTTACAACAAGTTAGATTTATTTAATTTTAAAATTATGAGAAATAAATCATAGAAGCAACGTATTTTACTAGGTATGTTTTTTTTTTTTTCAATTTCTTTTATCTAGATTATCGATAAAAATAAAAGAACACTTTATGACTCGACTCTTATACCTTGCAATTTAGATCACTCTCAAACCGACTTAATGTTTTGGTATTGACTTCTTGAAATCTTGCCCTCAAGATCTTGATCCATATCCTTGCTTGAGTCATATTGGTTCTAGGCTCACATACTCTATTTGAATTTAGTCTTTGTATACTCGTGTACTTATTAGTTTTGATTTTTGTTGCAAGTGTATTGTTTTAGAAAATAGTATAATAAAGATTAAACCAAATTATATTTATGATCATCAAAACATATGTTTTGAGTCCTAAATAAGGGAGGAGGCTTAATGTGACTTCGTAGGGGAATGAGGAGAATTATATTCAAATTTCTCAACACATTTTGAGAGAGCGATCAAATAGAACCACTAATAAGTAGATGAACTTCATCCCTAAATATCTCCATAAAAAGAATCATAAACTTGTATGTGAAATTATTTAAAAAATGAAAGCAATACCACATATAGATTATTTAAGAAAATGTTTTCATAAAAAAAGTGACTTGATCATTGATAGGTTTAGGAACAACTGTTTATGACTCCATGCTCCACTAGAACTTCTCAAGCTAACTTATGATTATTGTCCTCAATTGTTCAATGGTAGGCTTCACTATGCTATTGTGCTAAAAAAAATCAAATATGCATAAAATTAAGGTTTTGTTTGGGACGACTTTCTTATTACTTATTAATACAAAAATTAAAATTTTTGTACTAGGAAGCTGCTTTAAGAAGCAGAAAGAAAACTGTCCCAAACAAAGCCTAAATCAATAAGTTAGCTTTACTAATAATTTGAAGAAATCATAAACTATTTATGATTCATGGTCACTTACCATTATTAAAGAAATTATAAAAAAAAAAAAGAAAGAAGAGGTGTTTAAGAAAAATAATCAACAACATCTAATTAGAGAGTTGACATATTTTTGACTTAGATCTAGATTAGAGAAACTTATTTTCTAAATATTTACTTAGGTAAAAATTTAGTATAACTTAAGTTTGGGTAAGAGTAATTTTAAAGATTACTCCTTGTAGGAGAGCTAAGGCGCCCATATGGACAAATATTTTGTGCTTTAAAAAGTAATCTTTTTTTCTTAATCCTAAGTTTATGCTGCATTATAAGGGAGAAAGGATATATATGAGTCGAAAATGTATAAGTTTTTAATTTAATTATACTTAATTTCCAAATATTTGATGACTTCATCCATAAAAAAATATTATTTTTTAGGATTCAACTACAAATCAATTATGCTCAAATATTTGGACTTGGTCCAATCCAAACATCAAATCCAAGGCTTTTGTATCATTTAGGCTTCGTTTGAGATGATTTTTTTATTGCTTCTTAAAACAGAATTTTAGTACAAAAATTTTAATTTTTGTACTAAAACTCTTTTTTGAACAGCAATAAAAAAAGTCGTCCCAAACAAAATCTTAGTCATAAACTCTAGCTTTAGAATTCAAACTCCCCTCCTAAGCTTAGTCTGATTCAATGGGATGCCAAATAAGACTTAAATGGGATGCCAAATAAGACTTAAAGGACATGCCAAATAGGACTTAAATGAGCTAAATTTTTTATTTTTTATTTGGATTTCATAGACTCAAGTGTCACTTAATCAACACATTTATTTATTTTAATGTCCTTGAGAATATATTTTATTTTACAAAGTATTCAAAGACAAAGAAGCAAACAAAATATTAAAGTAAGATTTCCTTCAATGCTTTCCATAAAATAATAAGATATTTTATAAAAGGTTGGAATGAATCTTTTGTTCATTTACTAGAATATTTTGAAAAATAAGTAATTCTAACTGAAGAGACATTATTTTCCTTTCTGAAGAATCACTGGTTTATTTATTAGAACAAGATGTTGTTGGTTATATCACTCAATGGAGGATTTGTTGGTTTGTTTTGGGAAGATTTATATGATCATCTGATATATTATTTCATCTAAAATATTGACCATTTTAATAAGAAGCAAGTTGAAGAGCAAGATTTAGGTAGAAGATAATAATACAAAGCAGTTTTTAGATGCTAACCTCATGATTATATTTATAGGCTCTTGTTGATGCTGATATGTACATCCAATCAACTTAATGCCTTTGTTGACACAATTAGATGCCATTATCATCATGTGATAATCCATCATGATAGTTATTTCTCTTAAATTGATTTGTTATTTAATAAAATCATATGTCATTTAATTGCCTTATTCTTTTTATAAGATTTTTTTAAAAGATGCAAAACACTGTCGTGGCTAGTTCCCAAGTTTTGGATAAGAAAAATGGAGTGTTGTGTTATGTAGTCGACAATCAGCTTAAAATTTGTCGGATAATCATGACATGAATCCTAATATTTTATGTTAATGCTAGAGTATTCCCTCGAAGTGATGCATTGTATGACCTAAATATAGTGATAATAAAAGTGATTAGCATCTCATCACTTATAAGAATATATATAGTAAAACTGAGAATATTTATTTCCTTATAAGAAAATATATCATTTAGATTGCAAAGATGTAAAATTATTTCGAGTGAAAATTTATGTACCCAACATCGCTTATTAATTTTGGATGTTAAGGTGAAGGGGTGAAATATGAAAAATGAAGTAAAATGTTGTCGTAGGATTTGATGGCGAAATATGAAAAATGAAGTAAAAATATTTTTAAGAGTAAGACTCAATATTTTAAGATTATGACTATATATATGATGAAACTAATATTATATGTGAAAAATTAGCTAATAATATTAAGAATGTTACAAAGGATGTACTTGGAGTATCAAAACAAAAAATTCATAATAGTAAAAATAGTTAGCAATGGAATCAAAATATGTAAGAAAAGATCAAAATAAGAAGCTTTATTTTAAAAATTATTTTAGAAGTAAAAACTCATAAAATTTGGAAAGGTATAAAAAAGCCCGCAAAGAGTATAGAAAAATGACATGTCATGAAAATAATTTAACTTTTAATAATATTTTATAATAGATTAGATACTAAGAAGGGTAAAAGATGTATGTATAAGTTAGCCAAGCAAAGAGATGAGAAAAGTAAGGCTTTAGTTGAAGTGAAGTGCATTAAGGATGAAGATCAAAATATGCTTTTATTATAAGAGAATATTCAACAAATATGGATGAGATATTTTGATAAGCTTTTCAATGAAGATTATGAGAATACGATTAACTTTAGCGACCTTAACAACCTAACTAAAAATAGAAATTTCTATGTACACACATTTCATTATGAAAATAAAGTGCGAAAAAAGCTTTTGGACTTGATGATATTGTGATAGAGGTGTGAAAATGTTTAGGAGATAAATGAATTTCTTGGTTTACAAATCGTCAGATTGAAATCTTGCAATGAACAGAGATTGGACGGAAGTTCAACACTTGATGGATGGGTGGAAATTCGGCATTAGTTGGTGGTTGAGCGGAAATCCAGCATCAAATGGTGGCTATGCAGAAGTCCGGTGACGGTCGATGACTAGGCAGAAGTTCGACGATAGTCCAGGGACAATCGGTGGTCGGGCGGTGGTCAAGGAGAAGGAATATGGCGGCAAGAGAACTTTGATTTCTCTCTCTTCTTTTCTTGGGTCCCTCTCTTCTTTTCTTGGGTCCCCTTCAATGAAGAATGAGAGATCTATTTATAATTTTTTTTAAATGGCTTGATCAGTAAATAGGGGATAAGATTAAGGACATGTTGAGAGTGTTTTGAATGGACAACCAATGTTGACTCCATTGATCGAGGATTGTTTATCGAGTATTTGAGTGTCTTAATGAAAAAAGAATTTGGCATAGCATGGTCTCGTTAGATTCGTCTCGATGAGTCCTTCGATTCGACTATAAGCATGCCATGTTTGTAAGTCATTTGGCCATTCAATTTATGGTTTGAACATTCCAAATGTGTTTTGAATCCTTGATTTGGACCTATTTGGACTCGGATTGTATCAAATTTTGTGTCGTTGGGTTCATCTTTTTAAGATTTTCAGTTCAACTATAGATTTGCTGAAATTGAAGCTTGGATGATCCCTGATTTAGTTTTGTAAGTTTCAAACTTGATTTTTCCTCGAGATTCATGCCCGATCTTGATTAATTTTTTATGATATATCAATGATGATGATCATATCATGATTGAGATGACCTATTATATAACTATGATTGTGATAATAAAATGATATGATATGGAAGATAGCAAATACAATTTTATTCAAAGAAAATGAAAGTTTTCTATGTATATTATGATATAAATGATAAAAAAAATCATGCATATAAAATGAAATATGTGTCCATAAGAATATATACCACGCCTATAAATGAATTTATATTATTTGCTACAAATCTTGTAGAAAATATTATTCAATCTTCATTATGAACTTCATAAGTATTCATATTATATTCTTTTCATTGTGTTTGAATTCTTTGATAGGGTTGCGTAATATACTGAGTATTATGCTTACCTTTCTTGTTTATATATATATAATATGCCAATGATTTTAAGTAATGGAAAGGAGGAGAAAATAAATATGATATGAAAACGATTATGCTTGAGTAGAACTCTAAGTTCTTTGAAGCCTCATAGTTCTTTTTAATATCCAATCAAATGCGCCCTCCCATATATGGAGTGAGGATTTATTTATAGTTTTTTATGAGTAACACATCCTATAAATATAGAGAAGATCCAAGGCAGATTTAAAATGCTACATTGAACGATCCATATTGATTCCCTCAATCATAAACTATTTTTCAAGCGTTTATGTGCCTTAATGGTGTCATAATTAAGCGATATTGGTCTCATTGGATTCTTCTTGTTGAGTCGCTCAATTCAACTATAAACATGCCATATTTTGAGATCACTTGGTCATCTAATTAATGCTTTGAACATTTCAACTATACTTCTGCCTTATGATATGGACTCATTTGAGTTTGAATTGGACTGATTTTGAAGCCGTTTGATACGTCTCATTGAGATGTTCAATTTGACTATAAGTTTACTGAAATTATAGTTCTAATGGTCTCACATTTAATTTTAGCTGTTTCCAATTTGAATATGCCTCAAAATTCGTGTTGAATCAAGGCAATTTTTTGTCCTATCAATATTAGTTCAAAAGTTTCAAATAACTAACACTCAACATATTATATTACACGGTAAATTTCCAACAATTGTGTTCAATAATTATGTTTTTGTAAGAATATTCATGTAAATATAATGAAGAATGCTCCTATTTCATTAAAAATAAACTTTTGATCTTGTTGTGTCCTAGAATATTCGCGGCGGTAGAGAAATATATGGTTTAACGTCTAAGCATTGTACGAAGATCCAGCACACAAGCAGATAAGAGATGGGCTGAAACATTCACAAGAGACACCAGTGTTTTTATGTGGAAAATCCCTAAAAAGGGGAAAAAACCACGGGGCCTGGCCCAATTTGAATGAATCCACTAGTATTTACAGTCGATTACAAATGAGGCCCTTCCTTTGGAGAAGGCCTTGTATTGATGTAGCAAATATACATCATATATATTGCATTACATGGTAGGAGTTACATATGCATGTTTGTTTGGTCGGAAGGACCGTAGTCGGCAAGAGACCGAGGTTAGAAAGACCGTTGTTTGTTAATGGAGGTCGAAAGGACCATAGTAGGCGACGGAGGTCGGAAGGACCGAAGTTGGCAGGAGACCAGGGTCAGAAAGACTGTTGTCTGTTGATGGAGGTCGGACGAACCATACTAGGGGACGGAGGTCGGAAAGACCATAGTCGGCAGGAGACCGGGGTTATAAAGATCGTTATTTGTTAATGGAGGTCGGAAGGACCATAATAGGCGGCGGAGGTCGGAAGGACCGTAGTCGGCAGGAGACCGGGGTCAGAAAGACCGTTGTCTGTTGATGGAGGTCGGACGGACCATAGTAGGCGACGGAGGTCGGAAGGACCGTAGTCGGCAGAAGACCGGGGTCGAAAGACCATAGTCGACATGAGACCGGGGTCAAAAAGACAGTTGTCTGTTGATGGAGGTCGGAAGGACCGTAGTTGGAAGTATTCTGGGAGTACTGTTGGCATCAGGTGGTGGCCTGGTGGAGCTCAAGAACTCAAGTAGTGGTCCGGCGGAATTCTTGGCCTCATGTGATGTTCTGGTGGAGCACACGACCTTTGATGATGATCTGGTGAAGACAAGGGCCTCTGGCAAAGGTGAGGGCCTCTGGCGAAGGTGAAGGCCGTTGGTAAAAGTGAGGGCCTCTGGCGAAGGTGAGGGCCTTTGGCCAAGGTGAGGGCCTCAGATGAAGATGTCAGGCCTGAACGTCGGGTCTTGAGTAAAACGTTGGGCCTTCAATAGAACGTCGGGACTTGAGCAGAATGTCGGGCCTGAACGTCGGGCCCTGAGGTGGTGGTCCGGCGATGCTTCGGTGGTGGTCCGGCGAGGCTCTGGCGGTGGTCCGGCGAGGCTCCGGCGGTGGTCCGGCGAGGTTCCGGTGGTGGTTCGGCGAGGTTCCGGCGGTGGTCGAGGAGGAGCTTCTTCCTTCTTTTCCTTCTCCTCTTCTCTTCTTGCTTCTTGCTTGGCCTTCCCTTTGTGAAGAATGAGGACTCTATTTATAGATTTTCTGGAGTGGCATGCCCCGTAAATAGGTGAGAGATCAAGGGTAAATGGGGAGTGGTTGGATGGATGGCCGATATTGAACCCCTTGATCATGGACCGTTCGTCAGGCATTTGGAGACCTTAGTGATTTTGGAATTTGGTGATCTTGGGCTCGTTGGATTCGTCTCGTCGAGCCGTTCGATTTGAGTATAAGCTCGTTAAAATCGGAGACCGTTTGGTATCTCAAATTGCGGTTTGAACCTTCCAACAGCGCTTCGGGTCCATGATTCGGACCCATTTGGACTCGAATCGAGTTGAATTTGGTGTCGTTGGGTTCGTATTTCCGAGACGCTCAGTTCGA
Organism: Dendrobium nobile; assembly: GCA_022539455.1. NCBI lineage: Eukaryota > Viridiplantae > Streptophyta > Magnoliopsida > Asparagales > Orchidaceae > Dendrobium > Dendrobium nobile. The sequence continues at coordinate 7,381,008 of CM039734.1, forward strand.
CAGTAAGTTTGCTGAAATCGGAGTTCGGATGGTCTCTAAATTAATTTTTGAAGTTTTCAAACTTGATTTTTGTCTCGAGATTCGTGCCCGATCAAGATAATTTTTCGACGACGTATCAGATCTAAAGTTATGATCCAATTATATTTATAAAAAAGTCATTAATTATCATAATACTATTATAAGACTTATAAAATTAATTTTTAATTGATCATTATGCCAAGCACCTTTGTAGATCTATTTATTATTTCTTTATTCTTTTATGATTATATATACCATTGCTTGTGACTGACGGTAACGATTTAGATTAGAACGCACGTGACTTCCGGTGGAGAAATAAAGAAAGAGACCGCAGTGGTACTTTTACTTAAATGGTGTAGTTTCTCCTACAACGTCCCACATTCCTCCGGTGGAAGCGGGAGCGAGCTCATTGCTTCTCTTACTGTCGTCGCCGACAAGGCTCTTCTAAGTGAAACTAGGGTTTAGGCCGGGTATCGTCGTTCTTACTAGTATGTTTCTTTATAGCGCTGCTATCCACCAGAATCTATGTTTTCTTTTGATTTTCGCCGGTATTTTTGGATCTTGTTTAGATTTCCAAGCGGGAACTTCAGTGTCGCGCAATGGATAGGTAGAGATGACATTTTTCTTTACTTTTTTTTTTTCATTCAGGAAGATAGTGGGGAATCTTTTGTGGAGGAGCTTATGGCGATACCAGTCGAAGAGGCCATTGCTGCCTTGTCCACATTCACCCTTGAGGTACTTGAACGCCAGATCCTTTAAATAGGGGAATGCGCTTCCGTTGTTATATTTTTGGTTTGATTTTGCCAATTTCTCTGGGGCCATGATGAAAACCATTTGCCCAAGGCTAAAGAAAGGCGAAGAAGCGTTTAGCCGCAATTACCTAAATGCGCCATTTGCCGAAGAAATCCAATTTTATTTTTATATTGGTATTCATGTTGTTTCAGTGATATGGAATGTCTTGTTAATGTTTATTAGGCGAGTAAATTCAATATTTAGTGAAATTATCCTTATTGTTAAATCTTTAAATATTTAGGGCATGAATGCTAATAGTAATACCAAATTGAAGGAAAGATAATGGGAGCAGTAACAGTTGACAAAAAAAAAGGTAGAAAATGGCCAATTTTATATATCCATATTTGTTTTTAATCTATTAGGAGGTTAGCAGCCTTTTTGTGTATCTATTCTGTCATCTTTGCTTTGCATTCTAATGGTTATGTACTATTGTCCTTTTAGTTAAGAGCTTAATTGTGTTATATTGACTCAGTTCTTACTCAAATTGAGAATCAAATTGGCTCTGATTTATTAGGAAATTTTGAATCCAGACCTGAAGGAAAGTTGACTTGAAACTTATCCATGGTTGTTGCAATTTTAGTCTAATTGGTTTCCTAAAAGTGGTTGAAAATGATATGTATTACTAACACAATATGTAGTATTTTCCATGTCATTTGTTAGTGTTCAAAATTTTAATGACTTCTTATTTTGATTAATAATGTTGTGTTTTTTTTATCAACAAATTCAAGGTACCAATCTTTAGCCATGTACACCAAAATTTGCCATGGCCAAGCTAATCAATACTCAATATGATTATGCACCAGGTTCAATCAAGTTGCCAAGCACTTGAACCACGTTACTATTAGATTTCTAGTCATCCAAGGAAGCATTTAATTAGATCCGCCTAAATAAACTCGTCACAAAACTAAAGTTGCCTGAATCAACTCGTCACAAACTTAAATTGCCAAGAGAAATGTTCTACTCATCAATGAACTTGGCAATTGCAAGTTTCCTATACTCATTATTCAATGATGGTGTAGTTCATCCTAACATCAACTTGGGAATGGGGTCTAGTGTGACTTCTTGGGGCCAAATTTAATGAAGGGGTTTAGAGGATGAGCTTGACACATTTAATAAGATTTAGTTATATTTGACACATTTAAAAAGATTTAGTTATATTTTGACACATTCTAATTATTTCTTTTTCACATCATATTCAACATTTTGATAGATATTTAGTAAGATACTAGATCTTCTCTCTCTAGTTTTCTTTTTCTTTGACTTTTCTCTTTTTTAGACTTGTTCCATAATTGTTACTTGTTAGTAAAGGTTCTGTTATCATGTATAGAAAATTTTGGAGCCAAAAGTCATGTTATTTTTCCTTACAACATTGAATTCTATATGCAGCTATGATGCACAAACACGGACACGGATACGACACGACACGGACACGTTAGTTATTAAAAATATAGGACACGGACACGGGTTGAACATGGTATTATAGTTTTTATATTTAAAAACTAGTGTATAAAAATTAAATAAGTATAATTTTAAAAATAATTTCAAAATAATAAGTCATTTTATTAATATTTGTGCTTAAAATGATTAGTATTAGGATGTCGAGAATCAGGCGTTGATGTCGTTTATCAGTCACTGAGAGAGGAGATGAAAGTACCTTCACTGCCAAAAAGAAATGAAAATGAGAATATTCGATGATTGGGTATTAAGTGCGGACGTTGATTTGATGTTGTGGATAGGAAATAAGAAATTTAGTTTAAATCCCACAAAATACAATAAATTATATTTAAAAAAAAATTATAAAATATTTAAGATACGCGTGTCGGACACGCGTTCCAATTTGTATTTAATATTTTTTTAATCGGTCATGTTTTCGGCGTGTCTGACACGTGTCGGAGGAGTGTCAGACGAGTGTTGTGTCGGATACGGTGTCGGACACTGCACGCCTATTTGAGAAGAAGTGTCGGTGCATCATAGATATGTAGGAACCCTCTCCTCTCCTGCAAGGCCTAACATTAATGAAGATTAATCCATTTTTAATCACTTGATGCTACTTTGATGCTAAACTCTTTCTTGATTCTTTCTCTTTCTTCTCTTTACTTGGACTTGAAATAACCTATTTAGGCAGAGGATGGTACAAATAGTTTTTTTTAGCAATATGACATATCTTTGAGTGGGGGATTGGGAATTGCTATTCATGCTAAGGATAGATTGATTCTAGGGAATCACTTCGTTAAAAAATGCAGAGAGAATAAAGTATGTAATATTTTCAAAATTCCAGTTACAATTGTTTATCAAATTGCAAGCAATTGAAATTTTATTTATAGGAATATGGTTATTAGATAAAATCAAAATTATTTAAATTTAAATTTAGACAAGTCCTAGAAAAACCTAGCTTCTAATTTAAAATAAAGATAATCATAATTTAAAAATAACCTTAAAGTATTAGAAAATATGAAAAATGCTTGAAAAAAATTGAAATGTCTTAGCTCGCCTAAACTCTCTTTGGGTAAATAAACTATTTCTTTGAATAGTCATGTAAATTTCCTTTCTTGAAACTTTGGTTTCCATGGAGGATATTGTAGAGCTGGCTCATTAGCATCTCTTGAATCTTCAACATGCACAATATGAACAAAGCAAGTAAAATCTAGAGGTTTTGGATTCAGATGTCTTTGTTCACCATTCATCTTCATTTGATTAATACCTTAAAAGTTCCCATTAGTCACATGTTGGTGGAAGTAGTGAATGATTTGTAATTGGGTGTATGTTCCGATACAACCAATTTAAAATTGAGTTGTGGAAGACTTATTGAATTGGTAGGAATGAAGGCTTTAAGTGGGCCTTAGGGTTTCTTAAAAACCTTAGCTTTTCATGCATGAAAGATTCATGATTAGAGTTGGGGATCTATGATGAGGATTTGAGTTTTCCAATGAAAGACACCTTCATGCAAGAATTAGGATTTCAAGAAACATGCGAATTAGGATTTATTGGTCTGATCGGTTAATTAATCTTAAATGAGACTGCTGTTATCTTAGGTGTAATATCGATACGGTTAACCTGCAGAGTAGAAGAGGGTTGATTAAACTCTAATTCTTAAATGCTAGCATTCTGCATCTTATATTGATTTTGATGCATCTGTCCTCTATTCTTCATGCTCATATTCAGATCCTTATTATGAGGGTTCTTTGAGGCATTCCTTTGATTTGGTTTCTTCTAGCATTTGCTATGTTTTGATATGTGCATATAACATATACTTTTTCCTGCTATTCCATTGTATTAACTTCAATGCTATATATTCTCGAAGCCTTAATTGCCTAACTTTTCATGTATGGTGGTTTTTATTTCTTTTCTTACTTTTCTGTTATCTTGTGATCTAAACAATGTACATGATATACATTGCATTTGTTGACTTGCTAGGATGAGCAGCCTGACGTGCAAGGACTAGCTGCTTTACTCTCTATTGAAAGATGTGCAACTACTAGCCCTACTGGTAAACCTGCTTGCATATGACTTGTATTTTATATGGACAAGCCAGTTGGGTCTGAAATACTTTTCATATGCCTTGCCTTATTAAGGTTGCGATGCTCGAACTTGTTTTACTGATTTAATTAAGGGGATGGAACTAAGGGGCTTTGCTATTTGTTTTTTATGCTATATACAGAGAGAATTGGAATTGGGTAATGGGTGGAAAGTAGTAAAAGTGAGGTGTGTTAAGATGCGACAGAAACCTTCATTGACAGTGTTGTGGTACTGACGGGTTGCTGCAAAAACATAAAATGAAACTTCAAAATGCTACGACAGACAGCTTACGAATCCATGGAAAAGAGAGATTTAGAGAGATTATATGTGAAGGAACCAAAAAAAGGTGTAGAATGTATAAAATTGTGATAACTTAGTAGACTTGGGTTCATAGCTTTCCCCTAAAGGTAAGCATAGATAATGGAGAGTTTTTTTTTTCATCCGTTTGATAAATTTTTTTATATTTTCTTATTTACCCTTTTAGTGACATCCTTCGGGACAAAATTGCCTTCCATGTTTCTGTTGTTCCAAGAAATTTTATCTGAAGTTATATTTGAGGGTATCTGTAAATTTTTCCTTTTTTTACGAATATGTGTGATTTAGTTTTATCCTTAGCTGGACCGTGATCTTTGAATTTTATATCATGCCTGTTATATGCATATTCCAATTGAAGCAACATTATAATTTTCATTCTAAATTTTCCTATCATTTTAAGGTTTGCTTGCTTTATCATGCTAATGTAAACGAGTTTTATATGAGATATTTCTCCAAACGCCTATTCATGGGCTTTTACCAAGTTATTGATGCATGTGAATCGGCTATCTTTCACCATTTTTTGGAGTGGAAAACCTTTATAGATTTGCATTATCACAAATGTTCATTGCTCTCAATTTTTTTTATCTTGTAGAGTATGCTGATGTTTCTGCTTATCGATTATCTCTCATGGAGGATACAAAAGCAATAAACCAATTGGTAATTACTATTGATGATCTTTATATTGATTTAATTCTTAATTTTTTTCCAGGCCCTTTCAGTGTGATAATATATTTTGGTTAAGTTCACACTCATTTTTGCACATAGCATACCTATTATTTTTATCCTTGGAGTCTTGAAAAGTCAGAGAGGTACGTTGTGCATGATTCCATTTTAAAGGGAAAGGGTATACTTTATTATTAATTTATTTCAATGTGTGTCTCAGCCTTCTAAATTTACTTCAGGCTTCCCACCATATATTCTTATTTAAATTTCTGTAGAGGTCTGACATCATGTAAATATCAACTTATGACTTGTTGAAATAGCTATTTTTTGCTTGATGAAGGACGTTCTTCTTAATGCTGTTTTTTATTGAATTATTCTACTTGATGCTGCTGATAGAAATTGGAGATAACTTGTAGTTAAGAATACTGTATGGTTTCTTAAACAAGTGGTTTGGAGGGAAGCTATATGTTTTTGTGGGTATTGAGTGCTTTCTTACCCTAAAATTAGAGTCAATTGGATTTGAGTGTTGATTCGTAAATCAAACCCTAATTTCTTGCACAATTTTCCTCTCTGTTTTCCTTTCAAAACTTAAGAGATTCTCTCGGCTAAGTTCGAGGTCAAATCTCCTCATAAACCTACAAAATAATCCTTCTCCCAACATTATCTCTGGACCATGTCTTCCAACCCTCTAAACTCCCACCCTACCTAGCACTCATCCACACCAAAATATTCACCCACAGCTATAGAATAACCTTTAATGTTTAGCAAAGGTTTTTTTGGATGGAAGTAGAAAGAGGAGGCTAGAGTAGGTCATAAAGTTGCTCTGTCTACTCATATGGATATGCCATCTTTGTCTCATCCATTGCATCTACAAGCCATAGTTGATGGCTCTCTGTTGTGTGGGCTGATTTTTTGCCCCACCTGCCATGCCTATGTTTTATAATTTTTTTCTTGTTATACCCTCCTCTCTACTCGAAATATCTTATTTGATCATTGCACCCACAAGTTACTTCTAAGCCTCACTATCACTTTGCTCTAAGACTGTCACACCCCATTTTGACCCCCTATAGTCAATATAATATGTAACAAGGAGAGAGAATATGAACAAACCTATCTCTTACCAACACCCATCTTGAAATACTTATGTCAAGTGAGTAGGAAATTGTCAATCCAAACTCTTCCAAAACTTCAAGTTTTTTGAAAACTTAAGACTAGAATCAATATTTCATAATTAGAAGCATGTTTAAATACATCTAGTAAATACCTCAAGTAAAATATAGAGCTTGACTAAATTTTTAAATAACATTTAACATACTCAAAAGTGTCTGTAAATCTTTCACTTGGACCTCTGTGCACACCTGAAACGTATGTACACAAAATGGGTTGTCAACTATCCTGCCTATTATCCCACTATCTTCTTCCCATTTCCTTACAATACAACTACTGCTAATAAGTTAGAGCTTAATGAAATATGCAAGCAATGTATAAAAAATAATAATAAACATATTCATAATCAATTGAAAACACTTGTAAATTTCTATACTAGATATAAGAAATGCATAACATCAATTTATGTTATGCCTACTTTTCAATACTTTTATGCTAGTTATATGATGATTATAGGCTTTTTACAGCTTCCTAATTCAAAATTGGGTTTGCATTCCCAACTTTTAGAATTGAAGTTAACGATAACTCACCTATGATGTTAATATTGACACATCATATGATGAAATTTATGATAACACATCTAGACTATGATAGCTAAATATTCGATCGAACATCATTTTGAACCGTCGGGGTCAGTTTCTTCTTGAATTTGACTGATAATCAGGATGAAACTTATAGTTTTGTTATCTGAATTCATTAGAGAATGATATTTTCACCTTCCGAGGCGATATATCATTCATAATGACGCGTTCGACTTCAAAACTGAAGTTATAAAAATAAAATTTTTTCAAAGAAATTACAATTTCAATTGCTTTGCACCTTTCCTTTCCAAAGCAAGTAGTAAAAACATCTAGCTATATTTTTGACCTTTCATTTACTATTTATTTTTGATGATTTTAGTGTTTACATTGATTGCGAATTAGAATTACACTTTTTTCATAAGTTTCTTTCACTGTTTTGCTTTAGGGTGTCTCAGACTAGGGGTGTTAATATTTGATACGACCTAAAAATCCGATTTAAATTTGCCTAAGCAAAGATAAAATGAATATAAGACCTAAAATCAACAAAATTCCAAAATTAATGTATGACCACTCTTAAAAAATAAAAATAAAAATGTATGACTACTCTTAGGTCAATCTTTTAAATGTGGTTAATATTTCACTAGTTCACTTCATAGTGACTACAGGGTAGTTCTAATTAGCAATACCGTTCATGCATAGCTTTGGTCAATCATATAGGTTTTTATCTTTTATCACATAGAGGGATTATTCAACATTGCATTAGCATAGTGCAATTTATGATTGGGCTTGATGCCCATTCCTCTTCTGTACCTCCCATCACTCTCGCATTTGCATAAGACTGGACTGTATGAATTTAAGACGCTTGGTGGAGTTTTAAGTTTTAACTGGTATCCCTTTTCGAGCAGAGTGGTAAATCCAAGTTGGGGCTGCTTAGATCCATGGTGGGATTTAAATTCCCTTTACTGTCTTGCATTAGCTTGGTTGAGGATGTTAATACTAAGAGTACAATATGCTTTTTTTAGATCTAGAATTAAAGGCGGGTGGTATGAGTATATTGTCACATGCCTTTTCATTTGATAAGGTCTCCATTCTTAGGAGGCTATAAATCCCACTTATTGATATCAGATTGATGATATATCTTTCATCTTTCTCTCATGAATGCTTAATGTATATGACTTCTCTTAAATTGATTTCTCCCCTTCTGGCCGACTGAGTGATTGCATGATCTTTGAGTGTGTTGATTAGCCTATTGAGCCTATTTCTTTTGAGTTAAAAGAACCCAGAAATCCCATTATGCACCATACTAAGAAGATGATAAAATATCATCCATAATCAAGAGTATTCTTAGGCCAAGGTTTATGATGTAATTAATCACGGGGGCTTATACCCGTGGGAAACCGACACCAACATCAAATAATTCTCTCTTGAGTTGATGTATCAAATGGGGAAAGTGTCGTGACTATCAAATTATATATATTATTATCCATTGAAATGTGTCGGCGAAAGCCATCATTTTCCATGTATAATCATATGTATGATTCCGTCTGATCTTTCATTGGCCTGCTTGAGTAGAGTATAAAGGTCTGCAACCATTTTGTTCGATGGGATAGTGCCATTGTACTCTTTTTATTCTGATCTATGCTAGCAGTATCCTTTCGGAGACCCACACAAATGAATAAACATTAAATAATAAAAGTTACTAACTTGCTATAGCATAGCTATTATGATTATATGCACCACTTGGACCACATTCTTCTCTCCGATTTTCTCAATCGGTGCATCAATGAGTTCAAAAAGATCCATTGTAGTCTTCAAATATTCAAATGCATCTATGGACTACAAGAATATTGTATTTGGATAGTGAATTAGCTAAAAAAATTATAATAAATAATTCTCTATGATCAATTCACCTATCTAATACAAGAGTTTATCCTTGTCTCGCCAATTTTGTTTGTGATCCTCCAAATATTTCTTAGCATTCTATTCTCTTTTTTAAGTAGAGGGACTCTCAACTCATGATAGGACGATTATTTAAGGCCTGGTTTATATTATACAGTAGTCTCAATCATATGATCAAAACTCTGAAGCTTCACTGCATTGAAAGGAATGCTTGCTTGATAGAATTATCTAGCTATGTATTATATAGTTCTTTCACTTATTTTCATCTACATTTTCTTTGATTCCTATTTTCTCATATTTTTTCTTCTTGAGACTTCTTGTTCAATTTTTTATACAGGAAATGAGCCATAGGGCTTTTCAGTTTAGATGCATTGCTTCAAATGATCTCTTATCATAGTGCATAGACATTTGAATATCTGATTCTTCAATAATACTACCAAGCTCTCCTTATCTTCCATACAGAAATTTGTTTTATTTATTTATTTTCCTTCTTGATAAGCAAAAAAATCCTCTCTTACATCTAAACACACCTTATTATACTAAGTAGCATTACTCTTTTTAAATGTTTTAAAAGGTCTATTAGAATGCTCGCTGGTTCAAGATATACCGCCATTTGTATCTTTACAGTAATAAATGCATGCATGACAAAGAGTACTTGAATTGGATTTCAACTTCGTGTTTTTTCAAGTTGGACATTTTCTCATCGTGTTTGGATTGGCTATACGTAAATTTCACCGTATGTAAATAAGTTAATTTTAAAATAAATTTAATTTAAAAATTATATAATTAAGATAATTAATTACACAAATAACATTTAAGAGCTTGTTAATGAAATAAAGGTCTTAAATGCAGCTTCTTGATTAATTATATTGGGAATTTGACAATTAATTCTATTTATATTGAATTGGCTCTTGTGTTGCACCATATCTCGTGAGAAGCACTTTTCAATGCATGCTTATAAAAAGCCTTGAGCTCATATTGTCGGTCTGGTAAAAATTGCTGTTATGATTATGTTGATTGTCTCAAGGCCTATCCCTAATTAAGAAACTCTTCTGCTAGGCGCCCTATTTGCTTAGTGTTGCTCTCTTTATCACGGTATGGACACATAAGATTTGTGTTAAATACTCATGATCAAATGGAGCCTGCCAACGTGCTACTTTCTCTGCAGCGTTGGCCGCTCTGAGCTGTTGTAATGCTCTAGAAGCTCCACTAGCTTCGTCTTTTGCGTTACTGCTATCCCTTGTTACTAATGGTTTGTTGGATGTCAACGGTCTCACTATTCCTCTATCCCTTGCATCTTCATATACGGTTGTTGGGCCTATTGATTTAATAAGTGCCAAGTCTGGAAACACTATATGTTCGCTTTCTGAGCGTTCATCAATACTCCTACTCTTTCTTCTCCATGTGAAGTTGCAATCGTGCTCTGCTATGTTACATATGATTGTTCTGATGTGAAACCTGATGATTAAAGCTCTATCCAGTCTCAAGATTCAATCATAAGCCTTCTTCGTTTTGTAGATAAAATGTTTCATCTTATGATCTCTTGTTGAGGCACAAATAAAAATATAGTTTTTCTTCTTTCTCTCAGGTTTATTTAATTCCAATCCAGACGCAATAACTCTTCTAGTGATTTTGACAATCTAGACTTAATAGGTGTTTGTTTTACCCGCTTGCTTTTTTCTTCTTGGATAGATTTGATCAATTTTAATGTTTTCTTGATCCAATGCATTTCGTCTTTTTTTAGCTGGCAGTTCTTTGTTACTGCTAGTTAATGTAAACTTTTAGTTATTGAATTTCGTCTTCTTAACAGAAGATTCACCCATTCTCTACATACCACCAAATGCCTTACCCTCTTCTTCCAAAATCCCACTCACCATCACCACATCATTGAGGTAATATTTCAATAGGCCAGCTCATGGTTTACTTGGTGAGGAATTAGGATATCTTTTTGTCAAGTGGCAATGATGATTGAAACTGATTATTGCAAGAGTTGAACTGAGGAACACGTAGTGCTTAATCTACGAAAGCTTGATTTATGGGTTCTACTTATGATGGATTTGCTCCTACAAAAAATTGTTATCCCCAAAGAATTTTTTGAAATGCAATTCCTATGCACTCTGTGGGGGCAGTTTATGTTGAACTTTAGAATCATTATGGATACAGAGAGCATCCTCACTATTTTCATTTGTTGAGGCTGTGTATCATGCCTGTCACAGGTGTTAAAAAATCTCAGTCATGACAAGGATTATGACGGGCCAACTCAAAATATCATGCATCTTTGGTCTGCTAAGCTGAATATTGAATGTGATTTGCTACCTTTAATTCTTCTGTACACCGGGCATCTTCCCAGCTGAAATGTGTGGAATTACAGGAATGATTTCTGCAATATACTCAGCTACGACTTCATCTGTCCTTGTCTAGGCCTTGGATGCACTTGCTTTGTTGGCTTTGGTCTTACTAAAGAAAACAGACTCGCATTCATACACCTACTCCTTCAAAGTTGATTTTATATCACCTAATTCTTCTATTTCATTTATTTCCCTCTTACTTTAGCTTAGTATATGTTATTTAGCTCAAGTTTTGTTGATTTAGAACGCCAATATAGGCTTACTCCACTTGTAAAACATGCAGAATACTCTGATCCAGGAAGGAAAGGAAATGGCTTCAGTGCTGTATACATATCGCAGCTGTGTCAAGGCTCTTCCACAGGTTGTGCTTTATGTAACTTTCCAAATTATTATTGAGCCATAATCTGTTGTTCAACCATAATCTGTTCACAATTACTTTATTGAGGCTATTTACTTTTCTGGTCTGACTTGCTCTTACACTTTTTAGCTGATATGAAGGTTTTTGTTTTTATATTTATCTTGAAAGATTTATTTTTTTAAAATAAATTTCTTTTTACACGTGTAGACTCATGTGAAACATGTATTGTAATAATCATTAATCAGAATGAAACCTGAAGAGGTGATTGATATTGGAAGTTATAATTATGTTTTCTTCTTAAAATGACTAAATGTGTAGGATAACTATTTGAATTAGATTGTAAAGTTGTATCTTGTTAAATATAGACATAGTGATGGAAATCCTCATGTTTCTTTGCATCAAAAGCATCATATATCAAGCATTAATTTTTATGTAATTTATGTATTTGTTTTCTCTAGTAGGTTTCTATTATTAGTTTGTTTTATTTATTATTTTGTTTTGAGGGCATGCCAATGTTGATGGCTTAAAATGGATTGTAACGACTGAGAAATGTATTTCCTAATTTTAGATTAGTTTATTTGATTAACAAGATTTTGTTCTTGATTTGGTTTAGGTTGATGCCCAAGAAGGTAAGTTATGTGCGAGTGCATTATACTTTCGTGATGCTTATAATAAAGGAGAATTGGTGGCTATTTTGGAGGGTCAGTGTTGGGTTGATGGTGTTGAAATTATGCATTTATTAAAAAAAAGTTAATGCAGGTGCTATAATGGAAATGCTGCTTTATAAGAAAGATGGACTAAATTGTCATAAATTAACTTTTGATTAATATTTTACTAAATCCCTATTTGAATATCTTCGCACATTTGAAACCCTAATCAAAGGGTTATTGAGGAAAAATTAGCTTTGTGGTTCTTTAAAAAAAAAAAAAAACTTTTTGGTTCTTATAGTTTCTCGTAGACATTACAGATCTTTTCTTGCTGCAGAAAATGAAGTGTGATCAAAGGCCTTAAAATTATTGGTGCAGACTATTATTGCAATTTGCTGGCCATTTTTTCATTTTTTAATGAATGGTTTTGTTTACATGATTCTTAGTTATTTGAAGGCTAGCCGGATGATTAAGAAATTAAGATGCGCATGCAGTAAAGTTTAAAAGTAACAGCTTTTATAAATTTGAAAGATGGCATCTACAGCTTCAATTCAGCAGTTTCAGCCGCTGCGAAACTGTCTAACATAGAGATTAATTTTTAATAGCACTTTGTATGTTGCTTGTTATCTAAACTCTAATAAAGAATCATTGTGCCTTTGTGCAACTTTTGCCTATTTGCTAACAAAAAACTGCTGTCTATGAAATCAACAATAAAGTATTCTATATTTATTTTTTTCTATTTGGTGTAGATTTTATACTCAGGATTAGTATGGATGAAAATATCCTTCAATGTTATATTATTTATAAACTATTCAAATGACACATGCGGACTCCGACTTATAGTGAAGCTATAACTTTTAATGTTATTTCCAGCAAATGTTAACCTCTATCTCTATCTTCAACCTTTATTTTTATGTGATATGAGACTGAGAGGTATGAACTTCGTATTTAGCTGCCTGATTCCATGAAGCACAACCAAGCTGACCTGTACCTTGAAACCTACCAAGTTCTTGATCTGGAGATGAGCCGTTTGCGTGAAATTCAACGGTGGCAGGCATCTGCAGCTTCAAAAGTAAGCATCTTCGTAAATGCTCATCTTTTATTTATATTTTCTCCTAATATTGTTTTTTATTTTGTTCATTTATTGATGAAACAATATCCAACTTTAGATGAAGATTTGTCAAAGATTTAATAGTGCCAGTGTTCGATCAAATATTCTTTTTCAACTTCCAAACCTAATGCTCTTTATTTACTTATGAGATTTATTCTTTAGAATCCCAACTGATTCATGGACTCATCTTCTATCCGCTAATTATTTAGTTTATGTGCAAGCTATACATTATAAAACTATTTCATGTTTCGAATCATCAAACTGTGGAGTATCTTTTTCATAATAAAGAAAATTGGATTTTGTACTTAAAGCATCCAAGATGCTACCTGTATAGGTGGGTCATATCATACTTTGTATTCAGTGAGAATCTAAACCGTCTGCTAACAAACACCAATGTCATTTTCAAAGATGCATACTATATAAAGACAATTATCAATTATGCTACTATGTATTCATTTCATATTTTTAATTGATGATATAAATGAAAACTTGAATATTGTTAGATTGAGCATGATGCCATGATTTATTTACTTTGCTGGTTGGATATTGTTTAAAGGTGTTTTATATATCCTGAGTGTAAAACCTAAGTTGTTTGATTAGAATAAAGCATCACAAGAACATCAGGTTGTTAATTTTATCTAATTTCAAAGTTCTAGATGAAGATTTTATGTGGTCTGTGTTGACTGTCTTACCGGCTTTGAGCCTAAGCCTAAGACTGATGTATGGAGTACCATTACATTGCCAGGTGCATGACAGTGATTCTGACAATTGGAGAGTTATAATCTCCACATCTTTAGATTTGTAATCCTATCTTGCATTTTTTTTGAAAAGTGTGCTATGATTGCATTTGTTTGAGGAAGATTTGACTCGGAAATTTTTTTTTGAAAATTCAACAGTTTTCTTTCATCTCATGCAGTTGGCAGCAGACATGCAGAGATTTTCTAGGCCTGAGCGGCTGATAAATGGGCCGACCGTAACTCATTTCTGGTTTGTCAATCCTTATGTCGTATATCTTTTTAAAATTTACATGGAAGGACTGTTTGATTGGAACTTTATTCAGCATCTACGATTATGACTGTGGCTTTGGCAACATGTACTTTGCTATTTTTTCTTCCATTTTTAAAGATAGCAAAGCTTCTTTCCCTGCAAACTGCAGCCGATATGCTTGCCATGTAATTGCTTTTGTGATTGAGAAATCATTAACATTTTAAGCAGCTCAGTTAGCTAGAATGAACTTGTCAGCAGGTCAACACCATGAATCAATGTTAGTCAAGAAAACGTTGATGTTTATTTTCAAGCAGTGTTTATTTTGGGTTTGTTTTCCTAAACATTTTGTAGTCTTTATTCTTTTTGGATTAAATTAAATTGAATTTAATAAACAAATAGAAACACCAGAGCACCTCAGTGGAGTGAGACCTAAACATTACTGATTTGTTACGCTCTTCAGCATTTTGTAGTCATTACTCTTTCTGGATTAAGTCAAATTGAATTTTATAAACAAGTAGAAACACCAGAGCACTTTAGTGGGGGTGAGATCTAAACATTTCTGATATGTTAACGCTTACACATGAATTTTTCTATTCATTAGCTTGAAAAGAAAAATGTTCCTTTATTGATTGTAATTTGTAATAAACCTAATTGAGTATAAGGTCAATAAATAGAACTTGGTATGGTGTGTTCTTCTCCTAACAGTAGAAGAGAAGCAGGCTTTAGTGGGGACCTAGACTTGTTTTGGAAGGCATATGAAGTATAATACTTGGAAAAAGCTGATTTATGTTCATAGCTTTGTCATGGTAGTCATCTCGTGGCCGAAAATGGGCCGAGGTTGGCTGAACAATTCTCCTTGGACATTCAATGATTGTTTGGGCCCTGCTTACCTTCATCCATTCTCCTATCCAAATGAATTTAACCTAAGGCCTCTCAACCTTAATGTTTATTCTCTGCCACTGCTTAATCTTAGTAGTTTTATTATTGTATTTCCCTTAATTTCAATTCATACGTTTACAAGATATTGCTTATTCAAGCGTGGATTAGATTGGGCGTTCAATACTATTGTGCTGGAAGATTGAAGTAGTTGATTTTTGGGCCTTATCTGTGCTTTGTCATGTTTAATTCACATATGACAAGTTTATCAGTTCTAGCTTTCATGGAAAACTGGATGTGATTAATTTATGAATGTCCTGGTATAATTTTAACTTGTATAGTTGACATGAGGTTATTCGACCAATTTAACTATTCATGTGTTATACTGCTTTGTTCTAGCATCAGCCTGATTAACAATTTAATATGAACTGATGGCTTAAAAGTCCAAATCTTTATTCAAACTAGTGAGCCCTGGTCATGGGGTTCATATTTTGTTTTTCCTTTTAGTTTTGAGTTTGAAATAATTTGGAATTGACTCAAAGTTCCTTATCTCATTCTCTGTAGAATGTTGAGGGCATGCTATTGTATTATTTGCTAGCCAGCATTGTTAGACAGGACAGCTTTCCAACTGGGTTGTGTACGATAGTGAGTGAGCATATGATCTGGTGAGTTGGAAGTGCTTGTGGATGTTGTTTGTAGGATCTTTTGTAGATTAAGATGAAAAATATGATTTATGTTGCTCCATATTGTCTAGTGCAAAACTTAGAAGCACGGAATCTCTTATGTTGAAAAATATGATTTAGGTTGCTCCATATTGTCTATGGTAAAACTTAGAACTACGGAAGCTCTCAACAATATCACGAGAAAGTGATAAAACAGAGTGAGAATTAGAAACTAAAGTTAGAGGGGGCATAGGTTGGGTCTAGTACTATAGTTTTGCTTACATGTGCCCACCCATTTCAAAGAACTATGAAGTCTTAAAGAAGTTGAAGAAAGTAAAGGTGTGGCATCTATTATGCCCAACAGTGTTGTCATGACCCGACCCGTATATTCAAACTAACGAGAAGGGAACTGATAGTCGGACGGTTAATACAATTACTATAATTACACATAACAGTACTAACTAACAATCCACAAACATTGAAGAGCCACTAACAAATTATTCATTTGTTCATGAATATAAGCCAGATTATACCTGTTATCATTTGAGCACCTTCTTATGTACACAAATCCTCTCTTTTAGGCATTTCTACTTATCAAGAGACTTACATGAAAATATTAGTTTAATAGAGTGAGTTTACAAAGTAAACTCGTGGGTAATCACCATTTCATATACAATAGTTAGACATATAAAATAAAACATACATATTTCTTTATATTTCTTTCATAGTTAAAATATGCATCTTCTTTCATATACTATATATTTTATAATTCATCTTCCACAGAAATTACTTCTTATTTTGTTTCATTTGTCCATTTTCATTTAACATTTATTTCATTTTCATTTTTATTAGTACATGAGCACTTTCTAAATGTACCAATAAATGTACAATCATTTATATTTTCTTTTTCATTTTCATTTAACGTGCACGGGTACGTTGCTTCCCCAACTAGTACCATATAGGGGTGAACTCCTGTAATTTGCATGTTTGCACCTTTTCCTTCTTTTAATACTTTTTTTTTTGTTTAAATCATCATTTAGTTTATTCCATTTTTTCTTCACATTTTATAGTAATCTATGAGGACATTTTATCCATATACATATCCATCAGTAATTCAATCAGTCTCCAATTGGTTACATTATTTCACATTGAATTATATTAAGTACTTCAGGTGTGTTACAATATTTGATGCAAGAAAAAATTTGGGAAGGCCCCCAGATTTTTGCGAGCGAAATAAGAACCTAACTAGGAAATAGAAATGACACAATTTCTCAAAAACTAGACAAAATAGGACTTTCAAGACAAAACACAAACTCCACTTTTATAAAATAAAAGGACTTACAAACTTTTGAAATTAAAACGACTTACAAATTTTGACTCTTACAAACGACTCAAACAAAACACCTAAACTTGCTTTCCTAAAGAAGAAGGATACAATGGAATGGATACTTGCGGAGAGACGAAAGAGGTTAGAAGCCAAGACGAAGGAGGAGGAGAAGCTCGCAAGCTTTCCTAGAGGAGAAGGAGAATGGAACAAGCTCGCAAGCTTTTCCACGAAGAAACCCGCAGGTTTTGACTTCCAAAAATCACTCACATAACATGCATCACTTCCACAAAACATCTTATATTTATAGACAAGAGAGGGAATACAAACAGCCACTAAAACCATTAATTAATTCAATTAAAAGGAGCAATTGAAAGGACAAAATTTCAGTCCAGATTTCTGTCCGAAAACATTAATTAAAAGCTGAAAATTGAAGGCCTAAAGATACCTAAAACAGCAGCTCAAAAGCCATTAATCAGCAGCCCAAAAGATCTCTTAAAATACCTAAATAAATGAAGGAATTGAAAAGCCAACAGCAGCCCCCAAATTTTCACAGAAAACAGAGCACCAAAGCCACGGAACAAGCCTCCAGCAGTCACGGGAAAGAAGCCCAGCATGGGACCCGAAGAGCCAACGCCAAAAACAGAAAAAGGGGGACCACGGGACAGCTTTCAGGGAGCAAACCGAAGGGTCAACACCATAAGGAACCGAGGAGGCTATGGGGAAACCGAGAAGGCAGCATGGGGAAAGGAAAGAGCCAAACTTTTCACAATAATGAGCTGCCACTAAACTTGAATAAATGAACTAAACTTCAGCTCATAATGAGCTAACCAAGAGCTCAAAATAATGAGCTAACACTTAAAATAGCTCAACACCAAAGCAACCAATAAGCCCAAACCAAGAACCACTAGAAGTCCAAGGGTCATTAAATTTTGATTTTGTTTTGACCCTCCCTTGCCTACATCAATATTCTATAGTAATCATGTTGCAAATATCTCACATTTCCATTTCTTTTATTTTTTCTTAAATTTATTTATAAAATACACATTCAATCAACATTATGCCATAATCATGCAATAATTGCATTAAATAAAAAGAATTTGAAATAACATAAAAAGAATCTGGCATTGCTAGAATACAATTGAAATTACCTACTTTATTCTGTTTTGCATTCAAATCCTTCCAAATCCTCAATTTCTGAAGTTGACTTTTAATATTTGTTTTAGTTTAAATTTTCCTCTCACAAAAATAATTCCTTCCAAATGAACTTCTCCTTCATTCACTGTCAAATCAAAGTTTGTCACTTGGATTCTCCCTATTGACAATATTATTTTCCTTTTTAAATTAGAGAAAGGACAATATAAATTTTCTATCTAAGCTGAACAACAAAATTGACAATTTACATTTACTATTTCCTCCATTGTTAGAAATAGAAGAAACCCCAAAATTCCCAAAATCTTCCTCTTTTTTTCCTTCAGTTTTTCTTCCTTTTCCTTTAGTCAAGACATTCCCCATTGTTTATATAAAATATCAATGAAAAATTTATACAGAAATGGAAATAATCAACACACAATCCCTCTTTCTTCTTCTTCCTCTAGTTCATTGCATCTTTCTCAATTTTTGCTTCTTTCGCGAAGAGGAGGGAGCTATGATTTGTTAGGAGTCGTTCTTTTTCACTCCCATCCGCGTTCACTGGCTTAAATCCGCCAATCGAATCCTTCAGGAGCGCTCATGCACGAGTTGGACCGGCCGGCTTCGCCTGTTCGCTGTTTGTTCAATCGGACCTGTACTCGTGCTTGTTATTAATTAGAGCTGGCTGGTTCACTTGAACCGACTCTTACAGATGTTCGGTAGTACTAGTGTTTGACACTGTTTGGTAAGGCTTAAATGCCCCCATAAGTAAAGCTTGGTGGCTGCAGGATTTGTAGTGCAGGTTGGCATTTGCGCTCAACTTTTCCAGTTTTTGTACTCAAATAGAGCAACGCTGTGGCTTGCAACAAGTGGTTTAGATGATGTCGAGTATTTATGGTAGACATGGAGACATAGGAGGCATCTGTGATCAAGTGAGAAGTTGGATGCAGCTAGGATTTCAATATTGGATAGAATATTTTGTCTCCAAGGAGGCTATCAAAGCTTTTCAAATATTTATTTAGTTTTGGGGGTCACTTTGCCTTGTTTATGTGATCTCAAATGTGCATTTGTATATGAATAACTGATAATAAGGATTTGTTTTTCTTATAAATGCATACTTAAAATAAACCTAAGTGACCTCACTTTTTTTCTTATACTTTTTGGGGTTAACTTTGCCTTGCTTATGTGATCTCAAATGTGCATTTGTATATGAATTACTGATAAAAAGGATCTTTTTTTTTCTTATATGTGCATACTTAAAATTACCCTAAATGACCTCACATATTTGTTTTCAATTTCGAACCACTAGGTGAGTGCAAAATATAAATATATTTTTTATGAATTCAAAACCATAATTTCGTTTTACCATTTGGAATTTGCAGGTCAATGTTAAAGCTGCTTGATATTTTAGTGCAACTTGATCATCTTAAAAATGCCAAAGCAAGTATCCCTAATGATTTTTCATGGTATAAGAGGTATAGCAGCTTATCTTCTATAACATATATTTTCACCTTTTTCTTTTGCCTGTATTTTTCCCTTCCTAAAAGCTGGAGAATATTGAATCATTTGTAAGAAGGATAAATTTCTATGATTCAGTATGAATAGCAATGTTCAAATATTTATTTTTATTCATCATTTTTTATCCTTGAAGTGGCTCTGTATATGTACTACTTCATGTAGAGAAAATGTGTTAAGTATCCTTTCATGCATGGTAGCCCAGATTATTTTCATGCATGATAGCCCAGATTTTATCTGCTCTTAATTAACTGTTTGGCAAAACAACATACTGAATATTAACGAGATAAATATGTTGTATGTTTAGAGTTGTTACAAATATTGTTTGGATTCCATAGATGTAAATTAAAGTGCCACATGCATGATACATGAAGTTCGAGTTTCTAAGACTTTATAGTGGTGAGATTGGGATAAGTGACTAAGAGATGTGTGATTGCAAGTATTATGGGTGTTTTGTAAAACAATTGTAGGCTTTAGGAATTTTAGGTGCTCGATTAGAACTAAAATAAATTCAAAATAGTACGTGGAGGAACTTGAAATAACTCGTTAGCCTAATTTTGTTGTATTCTGAAGTGGCCCCAAATCAGGTGAATTAGGAATTTGTTGCTCATCACAGCCTCACTACACAACCCTTGTGCTTCGATCTTGTTGCTTGCCTAGTCCCAACCACCCTCCTTAACCTCGCCATACACAGTATATTGTGACATCACCAGTTCACCACTCCCCCATGTCTTCACTATGTGTTGTCCTTGCTCGTGAGGCCTGTTAGCCTTCCTAGCACCGTCACGAAGCATATCGCTTCATCAACATCATCTTTGCGCCGTCCCTATTGGTACTCTACCTCTATTCATGAGACCAGTCTCCCTCCACGCCCTTTGTTTAATTATTTTTTAATTTTTAGATTCATTTTTAATGTCATGTTGTGGATCACATATGGAGGTCAACATGATTTTGATTCCAGCACAACCTATGAGAAGGGAACACACACCTAATTCGAGCAAAAGATTTCTCTGAAGTGAATATGAGTAAACACAGATCAAATAATCTCAACTATCTAAAATAAATAAAAAAGAAATCTTCCTTTTTTGGAATTTGTTCCGAAGTCAATATTTCTTAGTTTATGTTGGCTTCCCAAAGTCATATGGCATTTTTTCAAAATTATACTGTATTCCACTGGTTTTTATTTAACTGCCAACAAGCATTGCCTCTAGAGTTATTTTCTTTTATATCTTTTTTATATGAATGAAACATTTCGAAGTTATTTTGCAAAATAAATTGGGACTGTTACCGGTCACACCCCATTTAGACAGCTCTCTAGTTAACCATAAGAAGTAATAGAGGCAGGCAATATATACAGGATAAGTAATTCTAATTTAAGGTTCAAATATATAAAAAATAGTAATATGCATGTTGGTCTTTTGAACTAACATGAGCTAGCTTCTCTGATTATAGCAAATTTAATATAGTATATAACATAAAGAAAATTTTCTTTGCCATTTAAATTAGTAAAGGATTTAATTTTAAGCAATGCTCATGAGAATATGTAAGAATGTAAAATGGATTTGCCATGTTTTAAATCATGAAGGATGCGCTACTTATTGACTACTTGTACTACTTTCACTTTTATTTTCATTATTACTCATTAATTTCTTAGAAATGTGATCTAATGCATAGAAATTTTTTGCATATTTATATCGTTGGTTGTCACTTGGCTCGTCAGCATAAAAAACTATTGATAATAATTGGACAGTCTAATTTAACAATTATCAATGACTTCATGATCTCAAAGTTGAACTTTATTATATCAACTTGTTAGGGTCGGGAGTTGGTAATTTTTCTTTTTTTCCTATGGTCGTTTATCTCTTTAGAACTTTTGCCTCTCTTTGCACAATCTATTATAACATTTTTCCTATCTCACATTACTTGACCTTTCTTTTGCTTTTTTTAATTTAAACATTACCATATTATTTAGAATTGCTTAACATTGATATTCATGTGTTATCAATTAATCTATTGAACTTACATTAAAGGTAAACATGATATGTAACCGTCAACCTTTGTGTTCTTAAATAAATGTTATATTCTATCAAGGAATTTGATGAATTGAGCTAATAAAAATAGGTTGAATTCATCTAAACAAATAATCACATAAAATGCACTAGACTTGTTAATATGAATGTCATGTGAATATGTACTGTTTCTATAATCATTTAATGGAAATGTGATGGGGACATCAGATTATAGAAAGTATAATAGAGCCGTGGCCGACGATCTACGGCCACGATCGTGCCGTTCTATTTTTGAGTACTCATATGTATTTGTTTTATTTATTTGCTTTATGTATTTATTTTAGTTGTATATCCCTTTTTACCCTTACTTAAGATTTGTCATGTTTAAGCCCTAAGGGTTATGTCGACTTTTATTTTCCCTTTCATTGTATGAGGCTATATATAGCCCCTTTATGTTTCTTTTGAAGGTAATGAATGAATTATAATTAAATTTCTGCACATTGAGTTTTTGTGCGAGCTTGAGAGTCTTTGGAAAGAAATCCATTGGAGAGGAAAGCAGATCACCCACCAACCGTGGAAGAGTCCGGGTTCGTGGCTAGTTTCTTCTTGTCTTCTTCCTTTTTCTCCCTCCATTCTCTTCTACTCCACGGCCCCTCCAAAACTTCCCACCGCCGGCCATGGCCCTTTTCCCCACTCCACCTAGCTGTCGGCCAACCAAGGTGGTTCCCCTTGGTTGGGTGATCCACTTAATTCTTCCACTTCCACCTAACACTAACCCAAACCTTACTAACCTAGCCGCCGGCCTCCCCCTTCCCCCCTTGCCTCCAAATTTTCAAATTCCACATCATTACTTTCCTTTCTTACTTAGTCTCTCTTTGGAAAGCTTTTCAATTTCAATCACTCAATTTGAAGTTTGAAACCTTTCCTAAAATAGAATCCTATTTTAAGTAAGTTTCTAAAATCAAATCCAAATTAAATTTGAATTAGATTGGAATTAAATCCAATTCTTTAATTTGAGAATCCCATTTAAGTAAGTCATAATACACTTGCTTATTCCCCCAACCCATCTCTCTATGCCACCGGCCCCCTCATTGCCCCACTTGATTACTTTCTAAACTTTAAGCCTCTCTTTGGGAAGAATTCAAAGTCTCTCCCTCTCTCCTACCTGCCCCCTTCCTCTTTCCAAATCTCCATGAAATCTTTTCCAAATTAAAGGATTAACTAGGTAAATAATTTATTAATTCCCTCCATCCTTCCTCCCTAAAAATCTGAACCAATTTCTTCCCCAAGCCCCTTCCTTTGGCCGGCCACCTCTCACCATTTCTTCCACCTGGATTCTTGTGAGAAACTTCTTTCTCCTTAAGGAGAGCAAAGGACGTCGTCTACAACACTAAGAAATCGATGCATGACCGATCCCGATCTTGACTCCGGTTTCGTCTACAACGAACAAGACTTCGTCGACATCCTTCGGTCGCCTTTCTTCGACGTCAATCCGGAAGTAGACAATTTCACCGAGGAGTACTTGGAGCGTATCATCTTCACCTTGTCCGAAGCCATGAAAGAGCAGCTTTCCACCCTTCAATGGCATATCACCACTGTACCACGACGAGGGTGAACTTTTCCTCTTATTCAATTTTCTCCCTAATCTTCTTCTCTTATAACTTGTGAATCAAGTACAAGGAATCGTGCAAAGCTATATGACAATGCTTAGTAAACGTAGGGCATGAGTTTTGATTTTCTATGCATTCTAATCTCATTGTTAACCTAGGGATGCTATTGAAAATCCTCTAAATTTGCATATGTTGAAATTCTAATTGTTTTGGAGATCTTAACTATTAACGTGTAATTTGGCTTAAGCAGAGCCACCTCTCTTTTGTTTTCTATTATTGTTAAGTGACTAACGTTTTAATTCTTATTGCTCTTATTCAAAACGTGCAAGTTCTTATTACATTCATTTAAATCATACCTAGTTCTGCATTAAAATGTTAGTGAGCCACCTCTCTTTTGTTTTCTATTATTGTTAAGTGACTAATGTTTTAATTCTTATTGTTCTTATTCAAAACGTGCAAGTTCTTGATGTATGCAAAAATTAGGACAACCCCCTAATTTTTGCAAGCTAAAGAAAACTCTTCCTAGGACAATAAAAATGATACAAAGACACTCTTGAAATAACAAAAACAACAATTTTATAACATATGAAAAGGACACTTACAACTTATGAAAATAAAACAAACACTTTACAACTCTTGACGCTTACAAACTGATGTAGACAAAGGGGGGGTCAACTCTTGTCAAAAATAATTAGATTTTTGGCTTCCCTTGAGTCTACTAGCTCAAGCAAAATTGAGCTGAAATTAGAGCTGGTCTTTAGTTCACTTATTGAACTAAGGGTTAGCTCATTCTTAGCTATGATTTTAGCTCATAGTTATCTTTTTATTAAATGTATTTTTATGCTTTTTATGTTTGTAATTATGTTTGTCTCTTGGAATTCCAAACTGGCCTTTGGAATTCCAAGATTTCCTTTTCCCATGCGGTGGCTCCTTGGCTTCCTCCCTTGGGCTGCCGTTTTTCGTGCCTTGCCTCTTGGATCTCCGGCCGGCTGCTGGATTTCCATGCCTGGGCTCCTTTCCGTGACCGTAACTCCTTGGATCCGTGCGGCCTCCTTGGCTCTCGTGGATGCCTCTTCGGTTCCTTGGCTTGGCTGTGTTTTTTCTTGCAAAGCATTTAGGTTTAATGCTCAGGTTCTTGTGATTATTTATGTTATGTGTCTTTTGGTCTTCCCCTTTCATACCTATATATATGGGGGGTATTGTAATGTTTTAAAAAAGTTATTAAATGTGATTTTTGGAAAAGCTATAACCTGCGGGTTTGCTTAGGAAATCCTGTGGGCTCTTTCCACCCTTCTTTCTCATCCCCTCCGGAAATCCTGCGGGCTCTTTCCAACCTTTCTTCTCGGGCTTCTAACCTCTTTCGTCTCTCCGCAAGTGCCACTCCACCTGTATCCTTCTTCTTTAAGTGAAGCAACTTTAGGGTGTCGTCTTTAATTTTAAGTTTGCAAGTCGCCGTCGTTTGTAAGGTTCTTTTAACTTCTTCTTCTTACTTTTATTTGAAATGTAAGAGTTTGTTCTTCCGTTTCTCATTCTTAATCATTTCGTTGGAAGTCTTTGTTGTGTCGGTGTCAATTTTCCTTTGTGATAAAAAAAGATAGGGTCCCTATATTTTTTGATCGCATCACAAACATAAACATAAACATAAACAACCTAAAATTGCATGTCCATTGCTTGAGAACAAGGATACAAGTGACATCGATCGTTGTGGAAAGAAGAAAGAGATAAGAAGCCGAGACGAAGGGGTGGACAAGCTCGTAAGCTTTCCTAGAGGAGAAGAGAAGCTCAGAACAAGCTCGCAAGCTTTTCCAAAGAAAGAAGAAAAATCCTCTGGCTTTTGACTCCAAAAATTCCATCA
Organism: Dendrobium nobile; assembly: GCA_022539455.1. Taxonomy (NCBI): domain Eukaryota; kingdom Viridiplantae; phylum Streptophyta; class Magnoliopsida; order Asparagales; family Orchidaceae; genus Dendrobium; species Dendrobium nobile. Next base: position 7,406,332 of record CM039734.1, read on the forward strand.
TAACGTCCTTCCTTTTTATCATTACAAAACATCTACTATTTATAGGAGAAAAGAGGGCAGCCAAACAGCCCATAAAACACTTCCAAATAAACCAATCAGGTCATGGAAATGAGAGGCCAGCTGGCTGTCCAAAAATGGCAACCAAATAGCCCAAAAAAGGCCAAAATAAATTCCATAACAACACCCAAAAAGGCAATACAGGAAACCAGGAAAAGCAGCCAGGGAAGGAACTGAAGGGGCAAAAGCTGCCATGGGACAATCATCTAGGGGAGAAACCGAAGGGGAACAAAGGGGATCAGAACAGGCACAAAAGGAGAAGGAATTAGCCATGGGAAACAACACTAGGAAGGGAAAACCGAATAGGCCAAGGGAAGGGGAAAGAGGATCTAGGTGGAGGAAATCAAAGGGCCACATAGGGGGGGAATGAACCTAATTAAGGCCAACTTATAAGCTGAATAACTAGTGGCTTAGCATTAATGAGCTGCCTTTAGTAGAACTTACAAAAATTTAAAACCCAACTTGTTTTGACCCCCCTTTGCCTACATAAGTTCTTATCACATTCATTTAAATCATACATAGTTCTGCATCAAAATGTTAGTATACTTAATAATAAGTTTCTTACTATAGTAAAGATTAAGTATCTCAACTGAATTATTAGATCATTTTCGAGACGAATTTCCTAATTAATCATAATAACTTTTCTCAATTAAATATAAATTCCTAAATTGTTAAATCAAAGCTAAATCAATTAACATTAAATGATATTTTTTCCTTAAAATGTGTTCTCCTCTTTAAAATTTCCAATCTTATAAACTTGAATCCAAATTTAATTCGGAGAACAAAAATACTAAAATAAGCTTTCTATTGGAATTGTCCAATTCTCATCTTTGCCATCTCTTCGTTTTTCTTGTTCGCCTCTCCTTCTTCTTCTTCTTCTTCCCGTCTTCTTCTCTTATTCCTTTCCTCTTTTTTTTTTTCCTTGCAGTGAGAGCCCCTCCTCTTCTTTGTTTCCTATACCAAGTGTCCCCTCTTATGCTCGATTCCAGCTCCCCTCTTTGTTTGCTGAGCCTACCCAACCTCCAACCGTTATGGTTTTAGAAGGAATAAGGATGGGATAAGACGAGGGACAAATTGGATAGAGATAGATGTTATTGATTTATTATGTAATTAAGCTATCCTATGCTATCCCCACTATCAATTTGTCTATTTACCCTTGCATGGCATGGAATGTTGGAAACATTTGATTTTGCTACGGTAGATTAGTTTTGCTATAACATTTGACTAAACCTGGAAATTTTTTTAAAATGTAGAATTGTTTAGAAATAATTTCGATGATTTTTGGGATGCGTAAAAATGTGGTATAATTTTTAAATTTTTGGTATTACAATATGCTTATTATGAACTGTTAAATTTAATTTTGGGAAAATTTCTCACGTGTTGTTTGGATAACTCTTTCTTTCATAAGTTTTTTTTTTCCTTTTGTGTTCACATCATTTTGTAGCTAACTTTTTATTATTTGCCTCCTCTGCCTTCTCATCCTATTTCTAGAAATTTCTTCCAAGCGGATCTCATTGCTTTTGATTCTTGTCTGAGTGAAACTTTTTAAACACATTTTCAAGACAAACTCTGGTTATCCCCTGCTTTCTCATTGACTGGTCAGCCTGCCTATGAGTGTTCGTTGCCTTTTTTCTCGCATGTTCTATTTACAAAATGAATGCTATTGTTATATCATTCTCTCACCTTTACTATGGCTTTTAATGTGTTGGCTCGAAATATTGTTACACAGAACTTTCACCCAAGTAAGCATGCAGTGGCAAGACACTGATACAATGAGAGAAGAGTTGGATGATCTGCAGGTATGTGAGTTTATCTTTGGTAAGCTTAGTATTATTGAACCCATTTTCTACTTCAATTATACCATTATGCCTAGGATATATTGCTAAACTTAATGCATTCCTATAGACTTTAACCTTAATGCACTCCTTTCATCATCATTCATCTATTTTCTGTCTCGAAATTTCATTAATGTTTATGCTACTTTTGATAAGTGCAGATTTTCTTGAGTACTAGATGGGCCATATTGCTAAACTTGCATGCTGAGATGTTCCGTGCAAACACGTATCCTCTATTCAAATAGATCCATGGACATGTCAGTGTCTGGATTTAAGGAGTGCAAATGTTGTAATTAAGTTTCAATAATTGCTGATAAATTTTTTTAAATTGATATTGCTCAATTCTGAAGATTTCATGGTGATTTAATCACTGTACCGGATTTTTTTTTACTTTTCACGGTTTTTGTATATATTTATGTTGTACTTTTGTATACTTTTTCTTTGTTCAAATCATTGTTAAGAAAATTAAAATAGATCATGATGCAAAAGTAGTCATAGCAGTCACACCTTTATATGGTTAATTTATAACATTGAAGATTGAACCAGGTGTTTCTACATTAACATTCTTTTTTGGTGAAAATTATTTTTGGAATGACTTTACTTTTGGTCTTTATGGTGCAGGTACAATTGTATGTTGCAACATGTAGAACACATACGTGCATGTGAACAGACACATGCAGATACCTGCATGGACTGTTGCCAAGTGCATAAAAACACTACCAAGAGAGAAAGGAGAGGGTAATGAGGGAGGGAGGTGATATTGCGTGTTTGTGTAAGCCGAGTAATTATCTCACTACACTATCACCCAATCCTCCTGGGAGGTATGAATGGAGGGCAGAACGGGGATGCACACCCATACCCACACATATAAATAAATGCTATGCGGAAGTCCTGTTGCCAGCCATAGCATACCAGCATCTGCCTCTCCTGCCTGATGCAATCCCTGCTGGTCAAACCCGGCTGCTGCCAGTAGCAACACCAGCTTAGAATCCATAACATGAACGCTATTTGAGGCCAGCTGCTGCTTCTGCCACCTGACCTGTTCCCTAGGGGCTTGCATGCTGTTTCTGCTAGCCTTTTAGTGTCCCTTCTGCTTGATATGACGGCTGCCAAGCATTTAACCTTCTTGCTCAGCAATCTTCACCCTCCTACTTGTCAGAAACAATCTGCAAAGCTCAATTGGAATGATTTCTTTAAATAAAGAATTCATTGTAATTGATTAGGTCAATTACATTATTGTTTTTCCCCTTTCATTAGCTATGTTTCACATATAATTATTTTTTCTATTCTACCAATTGTAATAAGATAAAGAGATTATCATTTTCTTGTCCGGACACCAGACCTATCTCTGCGTTCGGACGCCAATAAAAAGTGGACATGTGGATGTATAAAGGTGTAAGTTTTTTAATTTAATATTTTGCTTTATGTCTTGTCAACCCGATCGACCCGATCCACTAGCCAAGGGAAAGGGAATACAACATGAATGGAAATGAAACATTTTTTATTTTTCATCCGAAATTTTCACCATTCCTTCACTCTCTGCACTGACTCGTGCGGATTTTTAATCATTCAGCATTTCCACTCTGCAAGACCACCTTCCCGGCGGTTGGAGTATTAAAGCTGCATTTAAGAAAAGGTAATGCTACGCCTTTATTGCGTCTATACTGCGCATTTGCTGCGCTATATGTTCCATTTTACTTTAAATGTATTATGTTTTGCCAATTAAACAAAAATTTTTTCACATGTTTGGCTAACAGAGGTGATGATATAAAATAAAAGATTGATCTCCTCACTGGATCTCTATCAACTGAAATAAAAACTGAAATGAAAAAATTAAATAGATTAACTGATAAAGTTACTAAGTCAAGAACTTTATAATATTTTTGTTATTTATTTTTTTTTTCACTAAATAAACATAAAATCCCTAGAAGGCTCATATCTGTAGCAAATAATGTAAATGAATTCTGTTATATCAATTAAGCTTCATGTTTAAGAGATTTCATTGTTGAGTAATTCGATAAAATTGTTGACAAGTTTGCAAAGGAGAAACCATTGAGTTACATCAATGATTTTTTTCCTCTTCTACTAGTAAGTTTCCTTAGGTGGATGAGTGGCTTTACCCTTAGAGATAGGATATGAAATGAGCATATACGTGAAAAGGTTGGAGTAGCTCCAGTAGAAGATAAGATTAGAGAGAGTCGCCTTAGATGGTTTGGTCACATAAAATGATGGCCTTCCGATGACCCGGTTAGGAGAGTAGAGGTATTAGATTTGACTTATGTTAAGAAAGAAAGGGGTAGACCTAAAAAGACTTGGTTAGAAAATATTAGGAATGACCTTTCTTTATTAGATTTAAACGAGAATTTGACTTTTAATAGGACACAATGGAGAAAAAGGATTCATGTAGCCGACCCCACGTAGTGGGATAAAGGCTTGATGTTGTTGTTGTTGTTGTACTAGTAAGTTTCCTCTACTATTATTTCCTCTCATAAAGGTTTAAAATGTTAATTTATAATATTTTATGTGTAGTATTATATATATTTGATTTTTGAAACACTTTTCCTTGAATAAATCATCTAATCTAGAATTAAGATTGCGTTTTTTTGATATGGGAGGGGAATACTGAAATATTCTATACACAAGACAGTGCTACCATCTTATTTAAAATTTTGAATTAAAATGAGGTACGTTTTAAGACTAAATTTCAATTATTTTTTTTCATTTCAAACGCAACGATAGCGCAATAAAAGTGCATATAAAGCGCAACTATAGTGTAACTCAAGCGCAGCCAAAGCTCAATTAAAGCACAAATAAAACACAACTATAACGCAACCAAATATTTGTTAATATTAGTTTTAAATTTTATGCAAATTTATCTTGTTCTACAGAATATTACTAACGAAGAAGCAGAAAAATTTGGGGCTGACTTAAATGCTAGTCAAAACCTGGAAATTTGGTCTCTTTAGTATTCCCACAAAATTCATTCACCACAACAAAAACAAATTAACTCCCTCACCTCCCTCTCTTCATTCTCCTCATCAAGAACCACCTCAAAGTTCTCCTCAGCCGCCTACTCAACCTTTTACTCAACCTGCTACTCAACCTCCTAGTGAACCACCTCTTCCAAAAGTTGAAGATTGGGTGATTGTGGAAGATCTTTACTGGGTGTTGACGGAGGAAAATCTGTAGTTATATGTTTTTTTACTGATTGGATACTTAGATGAAGATGTAGATATAAAAGGTTTATCAGGATTATATTCACATTTAGTTAGATGATTAACGAATTTGTATTGCAGAGAATCTACAGGTGCTTCAAGTTTTTTCAAATTGTCTTCAAGTCGATCCACTATTCTTCTTAAATTCTGTTCAATTATATTGCACATGTTTTGCAATGCTTCAGTAGTTTATTCTGAACAGTAGATTAATCTTCAGCTTCTGAAAGAGATGGTTCACTAGGAGGTTGAGTAGCAGGTTGAGTAGAAGGTTGAGTAGGCGGCTGAGGAGAAATTTGAGGTGATTCTTGATGAGGAGAATGGGGAGAGGGAGGTGGGGGTGTGAATTTTTTTTGGTTGTGGTGAATGAATTTTGTGGGGATACTAATGATGCCGGATTTTCAGGTTTTGAATAACATTTAAGTCAGTCCCGAATTTTTCTGCTTCTTCTTTAGTAACATTATGTAGAAGAAGATAAATCTGCATAAAATTTAAAATTAATATTAACAAATATATCGTTGTTCTTTAGTTGTGTTTTGGTTGCGTTTGAGTTGCACTTTAGATGCGCTATAGTTGTGCTATCGTTGTGTTTGGAATGAAAAATAAACAATTAAAATTTAATTTTAAAACATATATTCTTTTTCTTCAAAAATTTAAATAAGGTGGTAGCAGTATCTTGGGTATAGAATATTTCAGTATTCTCCTCCCATCTTAAAAAACGCGGTCTTAATTCTGGATTGAATGGTTTATTCAAAGAAAAATGTTTTAAAAATCAAATATGTATAATACTACATACAAAACATTATAAATTAATATTAAAAACATTTATGAGAGAAAATAGAAGTAGTAGAGAAAACTTACCAGCAGGAGAGGAAAAAATCATTGATGTAACCTAATTTTTTTCCATTGCAAACTTGTCAACAATTTTTTCGATTTCCTCGACCATAAAATTTCTTAAAAATGAAGCCCAATTGATAGAATAGAATTCATTTATATTATTTGTTATAGATATGAGTCTTCTAGGGGTTTTATGATTATTTAGTGGAAAAAAAAAGATAACAAAAACTTTATAAAGGTCTTTAACTTAGTAGCATTATCAGTTAATATATTTAATTTTGTCATTTTAGTTTTAATTTTAGTTGATAGAGGTCCAGTGAGGGGATTAATCTTCCATTTGATATCCTCACATCTGTTAGACAAACATGTGAGAAAAGTTTTGTTTAATTGGCCAAACATAATACATTTAAAGTAAAAAAATATATATACATAATTCCTTATTCAAGATCTGACCTGTCATCAAAGCAACTTCATCATAAGTGAATTTAAGTAAATGACCATTCACAACGAAGACTTCATTAGTAAAATTCCAAAATTTCAGAATCTCATATAAAAGTGGTATATATTGCTGGAATGCTGGAAATTTAAAAAATTAATGAATGGTCAAATTCTTCAAAGCCTGCTTAACGTCATCGTCAATTATTTCGACAAAAGCGTTGCAAATTTTTTCGGAAAGTGGTATCATAGCATCGAGAAGTAAATACGACATCTGAAAAAAAATTATAAAAAAGAATTATGAAAAGCGCAACTAAAGTGCAACTAAAGCGTAGATAAAACATAAGTAAAGCGCAGTTTAAATGCAATTAAAGCTCAACTAAAGCGTATGTAAAGCCCAACTAAAGCACCACTAAAGCGCAACTAAAAATAAATTTCAAAATCATTTAATGTATTTCATATTCATTGATGAAGAATGTTGAAAAACATAACAAAAATATTTTAAAAAAACATTGAACAAACTAGTATGTATAAGATGAACCCTAAATCATAAAAAAATAAAATGACACATAAAGCGCAGCAAATGCGTAATATTGGTGCAATAATGGCGCAACAAAGGCGCAACATTACCTTTTCTTAAATGCACCTTTAGTACTCCAACCGCCAGAAAGAAGGTATTATAGAATGAAAATGCCGATGGAATTGAGAATCGCACGAGTCTGAGTGCAGAGAGTGAGGTAGAAGTGAAAATTTCGGGTGAAAAGTAAAAAAACGCTTCATTTCCATTCATGTTGTATTCCATTTCCCTGGGCTAGTGGGTCGGGTCGATCAGGCTGACAAGACATAAAACAATGGATTATATTAAAAAAATTACACCTTTATACATCCACATGTCCACTTTTTATTGGCGTCCGAACGCAGAGATAGGTACGGTGTCCGGACCTAATAATTTTCCCTAAGGATTCCTTATTTGAAAACAAGTCATCATACAGATACAATTGCTACTTGCTATTATCAATGTTAAATCCTGTAGACAAAGGGATACTGATGTATGCAACTTGAAGCAAAACGCAAAGAGAGAACAACAAAGAGAATCAAGACCCACTTTTAGAAAATTTAAGACACCACTTGGAGAACAAAATAGGCTAAATAAACAACTAAATTTCAGAATAGAAAAGAAGCGATCATCCAACAAAGTCAAAGCAAAAGAAAGTTAGCAAAAGAAACACACTAAAAACAAACAAAAGCTATCCTCAAAACATCCTACAAGAGAACTCCTCACATGCACCGATTGTAGGAATATATATTTCAGATAATGTTTAGATATGCAAACCAAGGGTCCATCACTACAAAGGGGTCCAACGTCCTTCCAAACTCCTCTAGCAAATGCCACCAAAACAGCCAACAAATCCACCAAAACAGCCAACAAACTTTACCGACGGAACTAGAAGAAAGATACAGGTGGAGTGGAACTTGCGTAGAGAAGAAAGAGGTTAGAAGCCCAGACGAAGGGTGGAGAAGCTCGCAAGCCTTCCAAGAGGTAGAAGAGGGGATGGACAAAGCTCTCAAGCTTTTCCAAGAAGAACCCGTAGGTTATAACAACTTTGCTCTCAATATTCACCAACCCATTTCATCTGAAAGCATCTCATATTTATAGGCAATAGAGGGGAAACTAAACAGCCCAAAAACACTTTAATTCCACACATAAATTGGGAATTGAAAAGCCAACTGGTTTATGTACAGAAATTCCAAACGGCACAGCAAACAACAAGGAGAAAGCCACGGTTCCAGCAGCCAAGCATAGGAAAACCAGGAGGCAAATCTCGGGTCCAGCAGGTAAGTTCATTTCACGGTAAAATGGGGGGACACAGTTGTAAAGTAGGCAGCAACCCGAAGAGGCAGCAACAAATCGTGGGAGAGAAAAGTAGCAGAAAAGCTGCAGCAGCCCAAGAGTCAAAAGGAAGGTGAAAAAACAAGTTCCACTCACCAATTCTAGTTCCTTTTTTCTTTAATTTCAAAGCTAAACATCAGCTCATAATGAGCTGCACTACTACTCGATATTAATGAGCTGTCACCACTAGAATTCCAACAACTAAAGCTCAAACCGAAAACAGCCAAGGCCCACTTGAAACCAGCAAACAGCCCAAAGGACAAGGTGGACCCCAAAGCCAGCAAACCCAAGGTAAGCATAACCCAAACCTTTTCCTACCATGATCATTGGATTTACCACCATCATTGGATAGCATTAAAATAAAACAAAAAATAGAAAATATAACTAATATTGTTCAAAACAAAAATAATGCAAAAATCTAAATGCATCAGATATTCTCAAGGAGCTGTTTTTTTGTGAAGCATAGTTCTTCAGAATAGATATTTGTAAAGAGATAACTGGCTTACTTTCCGTAGAGTATATATTAACGAGAAATTGTTAGACAGTGATTTGAGTCTGAACCGCTTGACCACTTAGGTTTGTATATTTGGAAGCCTGTCTGAGAGCAGACACATGCATATTTATGTTTCAGAGTCACTTCGATGAAATTTTCATCTGCTTGTAGAAGTTACATTTGCGCACGTTGTGTTTGTTCTTAGAGAAGAATACATATTTATGAACATATTCATCAAATGAGGACACTACGGCTGCATACCAAAATGTTGTATTATGCACATGCAACTTGAAATGGGACACATAAACGAAAGGAAGAGGAGAAATTATAGAAGTGTTGTATTCCTTTTCTCATGGCTTGGTTGGTGTGGACGAATGAACTATCTTCTCCTATAAGTATGGTTTATGAACCATATATATTATCACAAAAATCATGGGAAATCCATTGGGACCATGCATGTTGATTCTATTTCATCTAAGCATATAATTTTAATGATACTAAATAATTTAATCTACATCCAGCTGCCTAGTGCTACTTACACCACATTATCTCATTGAACAATTGACAGATGCAATCACTTTATTGGAAGATTACGTAATGTGAAGATGTGATATTTGTTTATGCCTTGGATTATATATATATATATATAATTGGTAACTTTAATTGATTAAATGAAAAAAAATTCTTTAGGAGTATTTAGGGATATTATGTGAGTAGAAGTTATCTTGATGATTTCTCAAGGTAAATTTTACAAAATTGTAATTAGGTCAGCTATGTTGTGTACAGCCAAGTGTTGGGTGTTAAATAGGTCGTTGATGGCTAAGTTAATGATAACAGAATGAAACTGATAAGATGGATGTTATCATAGCATATTAGGAATGATAAATAAAAAAATGATTATATTAATGGATTGTTGGAATAGCAGCTATTAAATATGAGGTAGTTGAAAGTATGCTTAGGTGATTTAACATGTAAAACAAATGGTTATAAGGTTGATAAAATTAGTGCTGAAGGCTTAGAAAGAAAAAAATAGCCATGGTAACTTGGATGGAAAGTTGTTCAAAAATATTGGTAAGGAATAGTTTTGCACCATATGTAACACTACAATAATGAATAAAAAGGAGGATTCATAAAACCAATTACACAGTTGAAATAAGGCTAATGTTGAGGATTTAAAAATCAAAATGTATAGATGCACATACCCTATACAAGAGATAACTTGCAGGGTTAATGCCAGGTGATTAAATGAGGAAGTGCATTAGGATTATTATGCGATAAGAAGTTATCAAGAAATGACGTAAATTTTACTAAATTGCAAATAGGCTGACTATGTTTTATAGATCCGAGTATTGGGTATTAATTAAGTTATTGATGGCTAAGATGGATGTTTACCATACCATGTAGTTGAAAATATATTTAAGTGGTTTGGATATCTACAACAAAGAGTGAAAGTGTACCCATTTGGCGGGTAGATAAAATGTGTTGAAGGATTAGGAAGAAAAATGATAAACCAAAGGTAAAATTTTTGGAAGTTGTTTAAAAAAGATTTTTGAGGAATGGTTTTTTCAAACATGCCTGCATGCCTCCGGCCATCCCTATATGTGATGAACTTTGGTTTTTCTGTTAAACTTCAGAGTTTTAAAACTTAAAACAAATGAGAAAAAAAAGCAAGTCAACTTTCATTTGAGTAATCTACCACCCAGAAATTTAATTGCTTGTTCTTGAATAGTAACTCTTTCCATTTTCTGTTTGCACATGATCCAGTTCTAGGTTGCATGCATATCAGCCACTCTGTATGAAGAAGTGTATTACCGCTTTTAATGCTTTAGAGTTCATTTATTTGTACTTTGAATATTTTTTGGCTTGTTAGACTAATTTGTGTATTTTATTACATGCCTTAATAATGCAAGATCCATCCATTGCAATACATTTCCTTAACTAAAATGCAGTGTCGAAGACATCCTACAAGTTCTTATTGTGTTTTGTGTCGAATCGTTAGAGTTAGATTTTGCACTACTATTTCCAGAGCGCCACATGCTACTTCGTGTTTTGCCTGTTCTTGTTGTTTTAGCTACCTCGTCTGAGAAGGATGCAGATTCACTATATCGAAGAGTGAAAATCAACCGCCTGATTAGTATCTTCAAGGTTTGGATTATTTTACTTAGTCTGGTTTGTCTATGTTTGTACTAACAAAGTATTTAAAAACCAAAAAAAAAAAAAGTATTTAAAAACCACCTACTCTTGTTGGTATGATTTGTTGTTTACTTTTTGGATGTAATATTCTAATACATTTTTGTTTGTTTGTTGCTTGTACTTGCAGAATGACCCAGTGATACCTGCATTTCCTGATCTTCATCTTTCTCCAGTTGCAATCATGAAAGAGTTATCTATGTACTTCCCCAGTTTTTCCAGCCAGACACGTTTCCTTACTCTTCCGGCACCACATGAAATACTTCCTCGTGAATTGCAAGAATATCCTTCTCAAATCTATCATTGTTTTTTGGACTGAAAGCTTGGAAATCCTTATTGAAAAAGAAAGAACAAGTTTCAAAATTATAGATTGCAGGAAAAAAATAAAAACATAAAATAACATTAACAATAAAGTAGAATTTGAGTCAAACTATAGAAAAATAAAGATCAGAAGGAATATCAGGGTGAGATAAATCCATCTCCTCCTGGCCTGAGAACATACAAAAGTAAGGCAGAGAAAAGATATTGAAAAATAGACATCTTTTCTTCTTAGTAATCTTGATAAAGTATCTATTATTCCTCTTCTTCCATATTAGCCAAAGAGTAGAAATAAAATATCCGGATCTTTATCGTCTCTTTGATAGGTTAATCTCTTCATGAGAAAATGGTGTGGTGGGTCAAACTAAATGTTGGAGTATATCTCCAAAAGATGAAATGATCAACGTCTACCCAAATGATCAAAACTTTTAGTTATTTTCTTAATGTCACATGTATCAGGGTAGCATTTTTGTTTTGGTTATTTCCAATTTGAACATTTTGGCAATATGAATATGTTTTCAGAAGCACTTCTCTTTACCTCTTATTTTTTGTTTTTCAGGGAAAATCCTCATTGATAGAATAAAGGTGATATTAAAATACAAGTACAAGAGAAAATAGAGAAACAATGGCATTCTAAAATGATAAATTTAAGAATAACTAGAATGAAACTCAAGAAGTTTTTTTGGGAAGGAATCCTACAAAATTTGTTTGATGTTAATGTTCTTATTCTTTCAACATTATTGATCCAAAACTAAGTAAAGTTGATTATGTTAAACCATTGGATTGATGGATTGGTTGAGCCTGTGGCCCCATTTGTGTGTGCGACGAGCAAGGAGGGGAGGGGGGGGGGGCCTTCAAGGGGATTAATTTTACTTTTAATTACTTATCATTAAAAACCAAAATTGCGAGAGAATTAGGAAGGTTTATTTAGGGAAAGAGGGTTGATTTGAATTCAGACGTGGGAGGGAATTAGGAAGGTTTTTTTAGGGAAAGAGGGATGATTTGAATTCAGATTTGGGAGGGAATTAGAAAGATTTATTTAAGGAAAGAAGAGTGATTTGAATTCAAATTTGGGAGAGAAATAGGAAGGGTTATTTAGAATTAATTAGATTTTTTATTTTCATTATGTGAGTTATGTTTTGCTGTAGTTTTCTTTGGAGTTGTTCCTAGCGGCGCTTTGGGCAAGGTAGAGTCGGTCTACCTATAGAATAGTAGATCAATTTGTATCTTTGTTTGTTGTGCCGATATCTCCTTCTTTCTCGCAGATTTCTGCTGCTCTTTCTCTTTGGGAGGGATGATATAAATGTAAGAAAAGAAGTCACCCCAAAGCCTCTGAAGCCATTCTTGATATATGCATTTCTCTAGGTAGATAAAATTAAGTCCAAGTTATCACTCAGGGGTAGATATGCTAAAAATATTATATAGCCTGCCCAAAATATATGAGATAACACTACATTCAAAGGAAATATGGAAATTATTTTCCACTTTATATATGAGAGGGAGTTGAAGGAAATCTTGAATTATGGAGGTCAACCTTAGTGTCTAAAGATTTTCATTTGAGTAGATCTAAAACCAAATACATAGAGTATAATTTTAGTAGCAATCTAGTCATGAAAAAGAGTACACATTTTAAATATCTCAAGTCTATTATTTAAAGCGATTGTGAAATAGATTGGGATATTATTAGTAGAATTTAAATTGGATGATTGAAGTGGAGGAAGACATTGAGCCTATTATATGATATGAAAGTACCTCTCAAACTTAATAAAAAATTATGTAAGATGCTGGTGAGAACTACAATGTTTTACGTCATAGAATGTTGGCCATTAAAACATAAGCATAAAATTAAGTGTTGCAGAGATGAGGATGCTCAAGTGGATGAGTGACTTTACACTTAGAGACAAATTGCAAAACTAGTATATTAATGAAAAGGTTGGAGTAGCTCCAATGATAGATAAGATTAGAGAGAGTTGCCTTAGATGGTTTTGTCACATAAAGGCTTGATATTGTTAGTTTTGTTGTTGTTTTATAAGATGATAAGGAATAATCCCTTTCCATAAACCATGCCAACCAAGACCAATAGTAAGATGAAGTAAGAAAATTATTATAGTTCCTGCCACATGTGAAATATCATTGAATTGCTTAGCAAATGAAGAGTCGCTAATCCAATTGTTTATTTAATGTTTAATGCTCGTAGCATCATGAATTTTCCAATCGATGTAAAGATGAAAACTATAGAAACATCTCTGGTAAAATTATAGCAAAGAGGGACATTGCAAGATTAGAAATCCAAGGAAGTCATGTTGCTACAATACTAGTTTTGAGTTATTGAACCACCAAAAGAATATTTCTTTTGTTGAATTGACTTTTAAAAATGAAGAGAAAAAGATCACTGCTAAGTTCCCCATTAACAATGATATGAGAAGTTGCATGGGAGAGAGGATCCATGATCCATGTGATAAATCTAGGGGAATAAAAAAGTCTCATAATGGTATTATATAGAAAATTTCTGTTGCACTATCAAGTGCCTTATCAAAATCCACTTTGATTATTAATTTCTCATTCTTTTTTCTTGATACTAGAATGAATCAATTCATGTCTATCTGCAATACACTCAATAGTTCTCCAACAATAAAAGCGCCTTGAGAGTTTCCAATTTGGGCAATAAATATTTTTAGTTTCTTAGCAAGCACTTAAGTGAAAATATAGAATGCACCATTGAGGGGAGTAGTAGGTCTATAGTTCTTAAGAAGTTCATTATCATCTTTTATAAGAATCAGGCAACTGAAAGCTAAACTGAAACTAAAAGAAGAGGTTTGTCTAAATATATATTCAAACTTAGTGAGGCTGTCAATTTAAAGCAGGGACTGGTAAAGAATTTGACAATGGGTGCACTGACAAAATTTGATGGGATATAAGGCAAATCATCTTGGTGGGGATTGGCACTTAAAGAAAGGAAGGGTTATCGAGTTTTTTTGGGTTTAGCTATTTGAGAATATCTGGCTCGACGCATAAGCCATGTGATGAGCATTATGCAAAATAAGGATTCACAGGTTCAGTTGAGGAGAGAAGAATGTAGAATATGCTATGGAATTGAGTGTGAAAAAGGAAAGTACGTTAAATGAATTTGGTAATTTGCTGAGGTTTTTGGAATGGGATAGTATGTTAGGACCTTTTAAAATCATTGAGAAGATTGGAAATGTTGCTTACAGACTTGCTCTTCCAGATGACATGCTAGATATATATAATATTTTTCATGTGTCATTGCTAATGAAATGGGTTACAGATGCCATGCCCATCAGAGAATTTCACATGATGAAATTGATCTACAGAAAAATCTGACTTACATTGAAGAATTAGAAAGTATACTAGATTTTGATACTAAGCAGCTCAGAAAGTATACTAGATTTTTTATTCGAAATCTATGTTTTTGTTAATTAGAAGTATATATAAATTAATCTAATTGTATAATTTAATTGTATATGTATAACTATTAAATCTAAATTAATTAACTATTAATAATTAATAAACTGTCAATTTTTTATTCTATTATTATTACTTTAGCTTACCCACTTACCTAAGCATGCGTTGGGCTGATTACTGAAAGTGGAATCCCACGACTGAGAATTATTTGGGAAATGCTGTAGTGGAATGCAGTAAATTATAATAGTATATAATTTAAGTTAAAAGCATTATAGCATTAGGTATTACCTTCCTTTTCCCTTGTCATTTGGCTTCTGGCGTTTGACGGAACATCATGTAATGAGCTGAAGGGAAGCAGGGCAGCTGGGCGGAGCTAAGGCAGACAACGGTGGGGAGAAATTTCAGTAAAACAATGTAAGAAAAATTATGGAGATATGATGTAGAACGGAGACGCGACTTTGCTAGGGAGAGGATCTCCTCTCCAAAATCTGAAGGAAATTTTGATCTCTTTGCCCAGAACCTGAGAAGACTCTCAGATTTCCTCTTGAGAAAGACAAGAATTGCTGGACAGCAATTTGCTGTGGTAGAAAAACAGCAACTAATAGGTTTCTTATTGCTGGAGACGTGAGAGCATGGGTGGGAAAACCTGGGCTGCAGTATTAGAAGGTAGAAAGTTCCATGTGGGAGGAGTAGGCGGTGGAGCCAGAGAAATTCAAATGTCAGCCTGCTCTTGAAGAGGAAACACATGTGGGAGCCCCGTTAATGAAATCTGGAATTAACTTCAGCTAGTTTTGTTTCCAAAAGCTGCTTGGAAAATTCGGATACCTAGGCTTAGGAATTAATGACTTGGGGGGAACTTTAATGCTCCAAATCAATTCCTGTAATAGCATAGGAAGGAAGATATGGAAATTCTGTTACGTGGAGATAATCCAGAGAGAATTCGGCTTGATTTGGGAAGAGAATAAGTGGGGAGAGGAGTAACCCAAGGGAGGCCTTGAATGCTTCGGCTAACAGCAGGTTAGCCCATTAATTTCTTTCCCCAAATCTGCATTATCCCGTGAACAGATTTTGAGGAAATCCACTAAGGGGGAAACAGTAAGCTGAGAGGAAATTAGGAAATATAACTTAAAGTTATTCTCAGAGATTTGGAAATTAATTTAGAGTGTTTCGGCTAAGTGGAATTGGGGAGATTTAAAATTATTTCCTAAAGTCAAGAGGGGAGATTAGGAAGTAATTAATAAATCAAGCCAATGGGGGCAAGGTTGATGGTGTTTTAATGCTCTTAGATTTGAATTTTAAATTCAGTTGAATTTAGAATTCAAATGAATTTAAATTAAGAGTTATGAAAGTGAGGCAATAAATCAGATTTTGAATTTAATTTCAAATTGATTTCAATAAAGCAATTTCCAAAAATAGATGAACTAAATTAGGAAAGAATTTGAAATTTGAATTTGAATAATTTCAAATTCAAATCAATCCCTAAATTAACCCAACCAAATTAGGAAATCCAAACGAGGGTGGAGAGGAAGGTTCGGCCGGCGGCTAACGGGGTGGAGCCGGCGGCATGGTTCGGGTATGGGGGGATTTCGGGTGGAGGTGAAAATCCGGCGGCCAAAACGGAGATGGGGAGGAGGAAGAAGATGAAGATAACGACGAAGAGCAATAAGAAGGAACAAAAGCAAATAAACAAAATATCAAAGATACAACCGCGAGCCCGGACACATCCTGCGGCTGACGGGTACTACGTTGCCCTTCTCCAAGGGACTTCACGCCACGAGCCCGGACCCATCCTGCGGCTGGTGGAAACTTCGACTCCCTCCCATAGGGATTTCACTAACGTTCTTCCCAAAGAACCCAAGTGCAAAATGCAAAAATTTTTTTATTAATAATCCATCATACCAAATACAAGAGAAGGGGCCTCTATATATAGGACTAAGAAACTAAAACAAGACACATATGCCCCTAGGGCTTACATAGAACAACCCTCTTAAGTGAGGGTAAAAACGAAAAATTCATAATAGAAAAAAATAAAAAATACGAAAAAAATAAAAAAAAATAAAATATAAGATAACGTGGGACGATCACGGCCGTCGATCTTCAGCTCCTCGGATTGGCATGGACGGTTGGATGTCCGCATCAAGATATGGTAGTTAGTGGCTGGAATTATGGTTTGGCTGAAATGAACTGCTATTTGCAAATTCTAAATAAGATTTCTTTTGCTAAATACTGAATGCAGGGATCAGTGAAGAAGAAATGGGTAAAGGAATGCTGTAAGTTGATGTTGGACTGCTATGTTTGCTGTTGGGCTACTGCGGGTGGCTGATTTCTAAGGTTAGTGCAGAAATAGTAAAGAGAATAGTGAAAACTATTGTTATTGGTGCTGAAATATAAAACCCAAAACAGGTGTTTTATAATAATTCTTGTTTTATATTAACAAATAATTGGTTATTAAAAATGTAGATGAAAATAGATTTTTAATTAATTAAAATAACTATTTAATAATAGTTATTGGACGTAAATATTGGAATAATATTAAAGTGATATTATTGAATATATGCTTTCTTTAGATTAGATCAAAATTCAGTTTATCTTGTGGGGCCCATCTTCCTTCCTTTGGATAGGAATCACGTATGAAGCAATAGGGAGAGGAACCGCAAGTCTGTAAGGGAAGCAATTCGACACAGTGGTTGAATCATGGTAGCAGGAGGCGGAAAAGGGCATAGAGGGACTCGGCGATCCAGAAATTTCTGTAGCCATCCCGGGCACAGTGCAAGGGTCGGAAATTGCTAAGGATTTTGGCAGTGCAAGGCACCTGTAGCAGAGTTGACTAAGGCTTTGGTTCAGACAGGGAATTCTTGTAGAGCAATTGAACGTATTGCTTTAAGAATGTGGAAGTGGGATTAGAGAAAGTAAAGAAACGATAATGAGAGAGAAAGAAGGTATTGATTTGGCTAAATTACATAAATTTTCTTTTAGGTTGCTTAATAATAGAATGTGATTAATATTGAAATTGTGGTCTTAATTGTAGAGTTGTTATTAGGTCAAAGAAATAACATTAAAGGAAGAAGAAAACTTTAGGAAAAGGAAATCAAGGTAAGCTATTTTGATATGTGCTTAGTGTGGATTTCCAATTAGTAGTAAAAGTTCCTCAAGATGTTGTAACTTATGGTGTCCTAGATAAATTTGATCATATGCAAAGAGAAAGCTTCGAAGTGACTTAAAATCGTAGAATAATTCAAAATAGAGGATTGGGGGAAACTCCTCGACAAGGAGGTAAGAATGCAAAGTTGTAATTAAAGCATATGATTTTATTGTATGCATATGATATTCAATTAGTCATGCATTGGTAAGATCAGATTCATATAGTCAAGGAAATATGAAGCATGAACAGGTAATGTTAATATTTTTAATGTATAATGTATTGATTATGAGAGCAAGTGGTAAATGTCATGCATGGAAATTCTATACATGCAACTGATAGATGAAATTCACCATTGTTATAATTAACACATTCATGATGGCTTTATGTTATTTATTTATATGATGTTAACTGTTAGATGCATATCAAATTCTTCTTAGGTGAGATGAATGATTATAAACATGGTGGACATTCTTTAACCATTTGAATCAGTTATGAATTATAAATATATGAGGGTTACTAAATTTTTATTTAATAAAGATTGACTATTTTATGTTATGATATCTACATTATCAGGTGGGCAAAAAGTACCCAATATGAAACCTGTATTCTATGATGCACCGACACTTCTCCTCAAAGAGGCGTGCAGTGTCCGACACCGTGTCCGACACGACACTCGTCCGACACTCCTCCGACACGTGTCGGACACGCCGAAAACGTGTCCGATTAAAAAAATATTAAAAACAAATTGGACACGCGTGTCCGACACGCGTATCTTAAATATTTTATAAATTTTTTAAAATATAATTTCTTATATTTGGCGAGATTTAAACTAAATTTCTTATTTCATATCCACAACACCAAATCAACGTCTGCATTTAATACCCATTCATCGAATATTCTCATTTTTATTTCTCTTTGGCAATGAAGATATTTTCATCTCCTCTCTTTTTGCACAATTACAAATCTTTCTTTTGTTGAACTAGAGTTGAAAGTAGTGATATTCAATGATGATGATATTGAAGGTCAAAAACAAACCTCTAAAGCTAATCATTGTAGTTGAAGCTTAAATGCTTGATGTTGTAGTATGTGATTATTTGCTTATATTTTTGTGCTTGTACTAGATATTTTGTATTAAATATTTTATATTATAAGCTAGACAAGTTATCATGTCATTCATTTATTATTGTTTGACATTTTTAATATGATATTACATTAATATATATACACTATATAAAAAAAAGTATTGTCGTGTCCGCGCCGTACCCGTGTCCTATATTTTCAAAAAAAGCCGTGTCCCGTGTCCGTGTCGTGTCGTGTCCGTGTCGCCGTGTCCGTGTCTGTGCATCATAGCCTGTATTGTAGATGGGGCAAAAGGGACCCATAGGAAATTGATATATGTATAGCATGTGGGGCAAAAAAAGGGCATGTAAAGAGCCAAAATGGATCTCTATGAAATTCAATGGTGATAATGCCAAGTCTACCTGTGCTCCATAAAATACTGTATGAAAGTATAACCAAATCTTTTAAAAGACTAAATATTGAGTATCTACCTCAAATGTAAATGATGATGTTCAAAATGATTTTTATTGTTTTTTTCAAATAATGATAAATTAATCTAATGATTAGTTCAATGTTGTAATTCATTATATTACTATATTTTAATTATTTTTAAATTTGCATAGCTTATTGAGCCCCATAGCTCACCAGTATTTTCCTTATTTCCTGTTGTTACAGGAAACGGAAAGGAAAGAGTGAAAGAAGACTAAGTTGCAAGTAATGAAAATCTTTATGTTAATATTTATTTATGTTGTGAGTCTATATTTGAGGTATGCAAATAGTTCAGTGTTGTACTGTTTTGAGTTTCTAAGTGGCTCTGTAAATCATTATGTGGTATGAAATTGGAATTATTAGATGCTTCATGTTATTATAAATGACATTATAATTGGATGTTTCTATTAAAGTGGGAATTCTTTATGTTGAATGATAAAAGAAAATGACTTAAAGGTTATGTTTATGAATGTACACAATACAATACTTTTCAGGGGTACTGTGGGATGTTACTTTTCATTAGTATATTGTTGCTGAAAAATAAATTTATGAATGCGGAGTATGCTGAATTTAGTAGGAAAAGAAGAAAGAAGGAAAAAGGGAGATTAGTGTCACGCCCCATTTTAAACCCCTACAGTCAATCTAGAGTATAACAGAGAAGAAGAATCAAAATAGACCGTCTCCTTTCTTACCCATATTCTGAAACACTGATAACATAATTAGATAAGTAAAAAGTAGTCTTTTTAGACTATCATAACATCAAAATCTTCATAATGGAAAGCACATATAATATGTACCTTAATTAAAATATACATCTAAATGAAATACAGAGCTTTACTAAAATCTTTAAAATTTACTTGCATATCCAAAAGTCTGTATAGCTATCACTTAGGTCTCCTTTTAGATGTCTTTGTACACCAAAAAGAACAGTCGCCCTTTTTTTGCCTAGTTGCAGCATAATCGATGTTAATGAGCTAGGTTCAATGAAATATACAAGCAATGTATAAGAAATAATAATAACATTGTTAACAATTTATTTAGAACACATTGAAATTTCATACTGATCCTAAAAAATTTCATAACAGTACTTTCTATCTTGTCAATTATTTTACACAATTAAAAAAGTCATATGATGATTATAAACTTTTGTACTCTTTTCAGCTTTTTTCCAATTCATGATTGGGTTCAAATTCCAACTTTTAGAATTGAAGCTGCTCTCTCATTCAAGATTGGATCAAAATTCTCAATATTTAGAATTGAGAGTGTAGGCTTACCTCGTCAAGTATTTCACATTTACTTGTGCGGGTCTATCTCCCATATATGACTTATTTCACTTTTCTAATAGCAATCCTTATTAGCCCTCATGACATACATATGCTTTGATAAACATTACTCTATGAGTAGACATATTCATACATAAATAAATTTGAGTAAATTGAAATAAATGAAATCATAAGCATAATAAATATGAAATGCATTTAAATAGAACATTGATTAATTCCTATAATATCGTTTGAGTATCTCACCTCGTTTTTCAAATAGTTGGGTATATAATTAGTTTACCCCAAGTATCCCGAATCCTTAACCTTTTGTAAACAACCTAAACATGCATTTTTTTATTTATATATACTTTCAAATACAATGACACGGGAATTATGAATATATTGCAAATTATCTCAATTGCATCATTCTTCATTGAATTCAACATTCTTTTTCTCTCTTAAAGCTTTTTCTTCAGTTTTCCTCCTTTCCTTTCCTAATTTCAATTGTCTTCCCCTTTTTCTTTACTGATTTCGGCAATTACAACAGCTACAACAATATCCACAGCAACCCTATACTATAATTCAGCAAGCAGCAGCCTCGACTACAATCTTAGGCTGTAATTTAAGCAACAACAACCTACTTTCAGCAATAGCATGCTATAGCACTACACATTTAAGATATTACTCACCAAATTCTGAATTCAGCAACTACCAACTGTTTCATATACCTGAATATCAACAAATATTAACATGTTCATTGCAGATTTTACTAAACAACACTAAATTCCAGCAGCAGTACTGAATTCAGCCCATAACTATAGCATCTATCTAATCCCCCTTACCTTGGTTTGCTGAAATTCTCCCCCACAACAGCTTGCATGAGTTCTGTCCAGCAATACTTGCTCCCTCTTAGCTCACAATTTTCTACTTATGGCCAGCAAAAATCCTTCCTCCATCACCCAAGCACGCAACCAGCAGCTGACCCCTAGAGTGACGGATGGGATGAAAAGGCTTAAGGTTTTAACTGATTTCCTTATACTAATATATTATACTAGAATTCCACTCAGATTCCACTCTTACTTTATAATACAAGTACATCCACTAAGACACTTTTTTGTATTGTTAGCGGTTGGATGGAGTAAGGAATTCATTAGCCAATGCATGTAAGCCTTAGTGGGATTTTCTGGCAACAGATTAAAATAAATTAACTATTAATTAAATTAATACTTAGTATGACTTAGTATGACATTACTACTACATTAACTGTTATTTTATTAATAAACAAATATTAATTTAATAGCTATACAAATATCTTGCTTACATCTATTTTGAGTATTTTAGGTATTATAATTTATAAAGAGAGAAAATGATTTTATAGAACGAGAAATAGTACAATTGAGATTGTATACAAGAGGAAAAGAAGATAAAGTTTAGGAGAACAAATTCCTAGCGAGATGTGATACTCAAACGATGCTATGGAAATTAATACATATTCTATTTAATTGCATTTCATATTTATTATGCTTATGATTACATTTTGGTGGGTGCAAGAAATATAGGGAGCCTATACCCCTCGCCCGCATGGGAGATAATACCGGGACGACGACCCACTAAAGCACGAAACGACGAAGAAGAAGGGGAAGAACAAACTCTTACATTTCAAATTAAACTAAGAAGAAGAAATTAAAAAAAACCTTACAAACGATGACGACTTGCAAACTTAAAATTAAAGATGACACCCTAAAGTTGCTGCACTTGGAAGAAAGATACAGATGGAGTGGCACTTGCGTAGAGACGAAAGAGGTTAGAAGCCAAGAAGAAGGGTGGAAAGAGCCCGCAGGATTTCTGGAGGGGATGAGAAAGAAGACGGACAAAACTCGCAAGCTTATCCAAGCAAACCCGCAGGTTATAGCTTTTCCAAAAATAATATTTCATTCACTATTTAAAATAATACAATACCCTCCATATATATAGGCATGAAAGGGGAATACAAAGAGACTTCTAATAAATTTTCATAGGAATTCTAAAAGACTTAGCATTAAACCCAAATGCTTTTCATAAAAAAAAATAGCCCAAGCCAAGGAACCGAAGAGGCAACCACGGGAGCCAAGGAGACCGCCCGGAACCAAGGCACCACAGCCACGGGAAAGAGCCCAGGCGCGGAAAACCAGCGGCCGGCTGGAAATCTAAGAGGCAAGGCACTGAAAACAGCAGCCCAATGGTGGAAGCCAAGGTGCCACACATGGGAAATAACAAATCTTGGAATTCCAAAAGTCGGTTTGGAATTCCAAGAGACAAACATAAATAAAACATAAAAATAATAAAAAGTACATTTAATAAAAAGATAATTATGAACTAAAACTTTAGCTAATAATGAGCTAACCCTTAGTTCAATAAGTGAACTAAAGACCAGTTCATAAATGAGCTAAAATTTTAGCTCAATTTTGATTGAGCTCGTAAACTCGAGGGAGGCCAAAATTGATTTATTTTAGACATGAGTTGATCCCCCCTTGTCTACATCACATTTATTTCAGTTTACTCCAGTTTATTCATATATGAATATATATATAAACATGTATGAATTTGTTTGTTTATAGATTGATGCCTCTATAATAACATATGTCATAAGGGTTAAAAAGGATTGCTATTGGGATAGTGAAATAAGTCATATATGGGGGATAAACCCGCACATGTAAAGGCAAAAGACCTGACGAGGTAAGCATACACTCTCTATTCTAGAAGTTTGGAATTTGGACTCAACCTTGATGAGAGAACAACTTCACTTCTAAAAGTTGAAAATTTGGATCCAACCTTGAATTAGAAAACTACAAGGGTGTAAAAGCTTATATCAATCATATGACTTGTTTAAAAGGTGTTGCACAATTGGCAAGATAGAAAATAATGTTATGCATTTCTTATGTTTAGTATGAAATTTTAATGTAGTTTAAATTAATTGATAGTAATGTTGTTCTTATTTCTTATACATTGCTTGTATATTTTATTAAGCCTTAATTCATTAGCAGTGATTGTATTGCAAGAAAGGGGAAGGAGTTCGTAGAACATTAAGGAGGTGACTATCCTTTTTGGTGTACATATATTTATGGTGTCCAAATGAAGGTTGTACAATGGCTTTTGGGGTATGTAAGTAAATTTAAAAAGTTTTAGTAAAATTTTGTATTTTTTTTGATTATATGTGAAGTTTAATTGAGGTATATTACATATTTTTTGTTTAGTAAAAATTGATATGTTAGGAGAGTCTAAATAGATTATTTTTTACTCATCTGATTCTGATTGACGTAATTTAGAATGGGTGTCTGTAAGAAGGGACGTGTATATATTTTCCTTCTTTGTTATACTCCAGGTTGACCGTAAAGGGGCCAAATTGGGGTGTGACATCACGTGGCTATCCCGCATGCCAAGCACCGAATGACCGCATCCAGTGCCCATGCGACTCTCGTGTGAGCTGCTCTTCGTTTGCACCTACCCGCTTTGATCAACCGATCGCCTTGTGTATCTGCCCGATCCCCCAACCCACGCAGCCTGCTTCTATACGTGTGCTTCATCCGTCTAGTTGTTCCAAATCCTGTGTTCTTTTCTGCTTGCCATGAGAAAACTGCTTCAAATACTTGTACTTCTCGCTTAGATGGAACAACATTTTTTGCCTGGTTTCTTTTTGCCTTATTTTGAGGGATTCGAACTATTTGTCCTTGCTGTTCATTCAAATTGACTCCAACCGACTATCATGATTTAAGCAAGTAAAATAAATTTTTGTTTGTGATGGCTGGCATGGGTGTTGTGGATTTGTTTCATACCTCTTCTCTTGTGACACTTTTGCTATTGTGTGCTGGTGTCCACTCCTTTGCTCTTATTCTTAGCTTCTTCTAATCCTGATGTGGTGGTTATTTCTTTTATCGGCCTCCCATTCTTTGGTCCGACAGATGTTGATTTATTTGAGACCATTATCAAGCATAATCATGGTGCAACTTCTTCCCTATCAGTCAATTAAAAATTCAAAATTAAAATGGGTTAATTAAGTGCATTAGAGCATAATTAAAAATTTGAAGAGTGACTGATGTAGAACGGAATTGATGGCAGCCACCCGAAAAAAGAAGTTATCCAAGGTTCCTGTGGTGGTTTGAGGGCTTGAGAGGAAGTAGACATTGAGTGGTGGCTCCTTGCTAGAAATTTTCCAACAGCACATTTCGTTTTCGAACCTTTGGACAACAAATAGGAAATCTGGGACAGCAAATTTAGAAAGTTCTGGATGGCAATGGTGGCTTCTAAGGACGTTGGACAGCAAGAGGGCAACTCTGACTTTGCAGGATAGCAGTCTCCTAGCATTAGGAGGGCTGGAACAGCAAAGGTCCTGGTTGGAAAATTTCTGGCCAGCAAACTTGGGGTGCAGGAAACCCCAAACCGGGTG
This sequence comes from Dendrobium nobile, assembly GCA_022539455.1. Classification (NCBI taxonomy): domain Eukaryota; kingdom Viridiplantae; phylum Streptophyta; class Magnoliopsida; order Asparagales; family Orchidaceae; genus Dendrobium; species Dendrobium nobile. The sequence goes on from CM039734.1 coordinate 7,431,398, forward strand.
AAGAGTAGGAGGAATTGGGAGACGATGATCTTAGCAAAGCTGCTGGGTAGGAGGCGGAGGATTTGGGATTATTTCCACTTGATGGGGCTGATTTTGTGGCCAAATTAATGAGGTTTGAATTGTTTCCTAAGCGGAGATTTTGGGATTTAGGAAACAATTTCCTAATCCCACCCTAGAGGGGCCGGCGGCAATCAAGCATGGGGAGGGTTGATGATGTGGATTGATAGCTTCTTAATTTGGGTATTGGGAATATGAAAGGTTTTATTTAAATCATTTTTGAATTTCAAATTCAAATTGAACTTAATTCAAGAACTTTCCTAAAATAGGTTTCATTAAATTAGGAAAGAACTTTATAAATTCAAATTGCTTTGAATTTATAAATTAAATCTTCCCAATTTAAGAGTGGACACTTATGGAAAGGATTCAATGTGTGATTTGAATTTTGGAGGGAGAAGATAGGAGAGAGGAGGGCCGGCCATATGGGGAGTGGACATGGGTTTCTAGGTTCAACGTATGTGGGCCATATGTATTAATTTGGGGATTGGAATTAAATCTGAATTTAATTTCAGATTTAATGTAATTGGGAGGTTTTCTAATTAAGGATTATCAAAAAGAAAAGCCTTTGAAATTCAAATAAAGAATTGATTTCAAATAAAGATACTTTCCAAATTGATATGTGCTATTTTAGGAAGGTAATAGAAGGGAGGTTTGAATTTTGAAATTCAAAATTCATGGAGGGAGTTTGGAAGGGGCGGTCGGCGGTTAGGGGCCAATGGGAGGCCGGCGGTTATGGTTTGGCAAGGTGGTGGTGGAGCTAGGGCCGGTTTGGTGGAAGTAGGGAGAGAATGAAGATGACGACTAGGAACAACAAGAAGGAACAAAAACAAAAGATTAAAGATAAAACCGCGAGCCTTGGACTCTTCTGAAGATTGACGGGTGATACGTTGCCCTTCTCCAAGGGACTTCACGCCACGAACCCGGACCCATCCTGCGGCTGGTGGAAACTCCACTTTCCTCCCATAGAAATCTCACCCAAGTTCTCTCCAAAGAAGACAAGTGCAAAATTTTTTTTTTCTTAATAATTCATCATCTATTTCATACAAGAGCAAGAGCCTCTATATATAGGCCTTAAAAGAAAATGAAAAGACAACTTTGCCCCTTGGGTTTACATAAGACAAGACCCTTAAATAAGGGTAAAAACAAAAATTGCATAATTAAAAATAAAAATTACAAATAAAATTTAAGATAATGTAGTACGATCACGGCCGTCGATCTTCAGCTCCTCGGATAGGCATGGACGGTTAGATGTCCGCATCAGTGACTTTGGTTAAAATTGCATATTTGATTAATCAAAATGTGAAGACAGGAAAAAGAATGTTTACACTAATCCTCCTAGTACAACAGACACCAAATTAAAACGAAACTCGTAAACTAAAACACCAATTCTCAAACTCTCAATACTTTCCAAAAAAACTCCAAATCCTGTGCAAACTCCAAGGCACCTGTGCAAACTCCAAGGCACCTGTGCAAGCTACAAAACTTCTAAAAACGCTCCAAAGCAACGTGAACTCCCACAAATAAACAACCAAGAAAATCAGTACTGTAAATCAAAATTGCAGTGCAGGAAAATAAAAGGTAGAGTACTGTAAACTAAATTGCAGTGCAAGAAAAGAAAAACAATATACTGTAAGTGCAAGAAAAAGAACCAGTACTGTAAGAAAAATTACAGTGCTAAACTGAAACTAAAGAACATTACTAAAGCAGGAAAAGAAACCACTGTAACAGAAACATTAGTGTCGGGCTGGTAAATAATTGAAAATCAAAGTCTAGTGTTAGACTAGTAAATATCTTCAAATCAAATTACCTAATGTACAATCTACCTAAATAGAAAGGCAACTCGTAAGCAAAGCCATAAGACCTGTCCAAAATTGAAATAACTGGGCCACCTTGTTTATAGAGCTAGGTTATAAGACCCACCTAACAGACAACTTCTAAATGAATTCGTAAGACCCGCCTCAAAACCAAATCTACAGGCATCTTCTAAGGGAAACTATTAGCCATGTTTGAGAGTCTTCTAAAAGAAGTATTAAACTCTCGTCAAAACAATCAAGAAACTTTCAATGAAAGCCGTAAGACCTATCCAAATAATTGGGCTACTTATAAGTGAAGCAGTAAGACCCACTTTTTAAACAAATTTCAGGCCACTTCTAAATGCAGAAGTTGTAAGATCTACCCAAATAACCAGACAATTTCCAGTAGAAGTTGTGAAACCTATTCTTTGGGGAACTCCTAAATAAGTATTAGATCCCCAACCAAAACTATAAGTCATTTATAAATGCAGAAGCCGTAAGACCTATCCAAATAACCAGATAGTTTTCAATAGAAGTCGTAAGAGCTATTCTTTGAGGAACTTCTAAAAGAAGTATCAAACCTACAATTAAAACTAATAATGGGCTGGGCTAGGTTGTATGACCGACATTCAAGTTACTTTTAAATGCAGAAGATGTAAAACCTACCAAAATAATAAGGTATCTTGTAAGGGAAGTTGTAAGACCTGTTATTTTAGAAACTTCTACAAGAAGTAATGAACCTTTAACAAAACCAGTGGGCTACTTTCAACGAAAGCAGTAAGACCCATTTTTAAATCTCGGGCTACTTTCAATAAAAGCAGTAAGACCCACGTTTTAAATCTTGGGCTATTTTCAATGAAAGCAGTAAGAGCCACTTCTTATAGATAAACTGGGTTACTTCCAATAGAAGCTGTAAGCCCCGAATCAATTCAATTAATCATGTAACTTCTAAATGAAGTCCTAAATCTCAAACTAAATTTACTACTGATATTCTAATAGATGTAAGTCCCAAACCAACTTTTAAAACTACAACCTATCTCTAACAACTTCAGTTTACTCGGGACCCTTGAGAGGAGGCAACTCATGACTGCTAATCAGATTCTTTGGACATTATGATCAATGATCACTAATATTAAAGGTAGATGATCTTTTGGCTTTTATAAATGAGAAATATTGTTATTCTTTCTCATCTAAAAGTCAGTGTTATTCTAAAAGAAGAGAAATATTAACTCCAATCCCATGAAATTTTTTGGGTCTGCAAAAACAAAAGAGAAACGTCTGTTAGCATAATTTCTCTTCCACAAGTAGCTTCTGTTTGTACAATCAATTATGTTACTGACCCAATTTAGAATCCAAATGAAGGAAAAGTAGTATTGAGGGTTTGATGATAAAACTGGATTATATCCTCCTACCTTTAGAAAGGAATTTAGCTTTTCGGAGAAGCATGCTTTCTTTGAATTTTATTAGTAATAAGATTTCAAAGAACTTTTTGCATTGCTTTAGAGCCTAGAGGAAGGCCCACGTTTTTGAAAGGGAGTCTAAAGGGAGCAACCCAGAACATTGCAATTTAAATTTCTTCATTATGACAACATCCAAGATAAATTAATGAAGATCGTAAGATGTTAAGGATGTTACCTGAAATTCTTGAAAGAGGAGCAAAATTTTTGAAGTGCCCAAGCCTGAGCATATTAGTCATACTTTTCCTCATTTACTTTTCCTTCGATGTATCTGCCTTTTGTAAGTTGTCTATAGATGCTTATATATGTATCAAATAGAGTTCCATCTATATACACAAATAAATATCCCTGTCTTCTCCATTGTGGGTGCAAAATAGCCTAACCTTTATCATTAAAGGTTTTTCAGCTTTTTTGGTTATAAATTTAGTTACATATAATGCTTTGAAAGGAAAATTTATGATAAGATACATGTCCATACTGAATAAGAGTTAGAATCGTTGGGCTCTGTCTGCTCAAATTTCAACCCTAATTTGATTTCTTGCAAGATTTGATTCTTTATTATATTCCACATGACTTTTAAAGCTTAAATGGTTTTTAGAAATAATAGCAATAAGATATTCAGTTTGTTATTTTGTCATTTTTATGATATGCATTTTCCATGGTGATTTTTTTTCTCATTCAGTCATACTTAACTACTTACCTTTCTTGATGTGTCATTTGTGTCTTTCCTAGCTCTTCCAGTCAACTATTGTTAATTTTAGGTTTTTTCATATTTGTGTCCAGTACCTTGACTATTTTACTTATCAGAGACATTATTTAATTGTAAATTACATTGGAACTATTAGAGCTGAGCATGATGATTTCTCTGTTCGCGTTGCCTCGGCAATCAATCAGGTAATTATTTTATCTCAGGAAGGGTTATGTCCTGTTTATGTCCTCTAACATTCAAATTGTTGGAGACAAATATATTTGTTGTATATTATAAACTGAATGCAAATACATATTTATGGATAAATGTTAAGAATAGAATAGATAAACAATAAGGAGGACAATATATTACAGTAATCAAAATACATATTTTTTATCTAGTACTTGCTTACGATAGCACTATCCCTCAAGATGGAATACATATATAAATTTGATCTTCATTGTTACCAAAATTGGCCAAACTATGATGCTTTAAAACCTTTGTATGTAAAGTAGCTGCTTGTTCTTCACGGGAGATGTGTGGAATGATTATCTCATTTGGTAGAATTGTATTTGCAAGATGATGTACCATGGTGTATACTTTTTGTTGTTGATATTCTTCTTGTTGACAATACTAGAGAGAGAGTTAAAGGCAAACATGAATTACGGAGTTTAATAGAGTCTAAAGGTTTTCATTTGAGTAGATCTAAAATCGAATACCTGAGGGTAATTTTAGTAGTAATAAGGGGATTGTGACTTTGGGCGATCAAGTGATTCATAAGAGCACACATTTTAGATATCTCGAGTCCATTGTCCATTGTGATGGTGAAATAGATGGGAATATAATCAAGTTGGATGGTTGAAGTGGAGGAATGCATCAGGCCTATTGTGTGATAGAAAAGTGCTTCTCAAACTTAAGGGAAAATCCCATAAGATGGTGGTGAGACCTGCAATTCTTTATGGCGTAAAATGTTGGCCATTACTAGGGAAGCATACAATGAAGTGTTGCATAGATGAGGATGCTTAGGTGTGTCCCGACTCGGCCCGAAGGCTCGTATTAACGAAGTTGGAACATAAGGTCCGACGGTTGATTTAAAATTTCAATTAATCTAAAACTATCTCAAATAAACTGAAAGAACCATTGAAAAATCTCAAAATATTTTAAGATAAGTGATATAAATATCTTTCACTTGGAGCGTCTCACATACGGTACACATTTTCACATCTTCTACTCATTTTAAATTAATTGAAATATACCCGTGAATGTTAGAGTAATTAAGAGTAAGCCACATCTCAGTGAGTAAAATATACTTCTAAATTACAATAATACAAGGTATAAAGAATAATATGGATGCTTATACTAATTCCATTAAATTTCATTTTATCATGATTATCAATATTATGCAAATAATCTAGCTTTATCTTTTATGCAAGTAATACAACTGTCACAGGAGACACTGTAAAAATAATGATAATGAAGGTACTCATTTTCTGTAACTTTTTTCATTTACGTGCATGGGCACATTGCATACTGTTGACCTCCGGATGAAACCCGAAAGAGCAAGAGGAGAAGAAGCCATGAATCCAGCGTACATACCTCTTGGCCATCGGATCCAAGAATCCCGCTGAATTACTGTGCACTCGGCGCCGCTCGAGTCGCTTCCCGCGATCCCTGCGGAAATCCAGCCCAAATCTCGCATTTCGCTCTCGATCGCCTCCCGTTCGCGTCTATAAGAGGGAGACGAGCTCAAGCCTTCAGGGGACCACGACCAAAACTCCTTCCATTGCTCTCGATCTCTCCCGTCGCCCTTCACTGCTCCGATCCTCCCTTTGTTTCCACGACCAGAGCCGGCCGAATCCCACCAAGCCGATGCTCTCCCAGTCCTCCTCCGACCTCGAAGCCGCTGCTCTCTCTCCCGACCAACCTCTCTGCCCGACGCCGACACCCACGATCCCGTCTGAACTCCGATCTCTCATTGTCGTACCCGACCACATCCGAGCCCTCTCGGCTCTTCCGATCCAGAGAGAGAGAGAGAAGCTCCTACCTTGCCTCCTCCGACTCCAGCCCGAGCCCTCTCTCCCGCCTCCAGCCGACTTCTTCTCTGCCTGTGTCGAATCCAAGCCGAGAGATAGAGAGGGAGATAAGGTAATATATATATATATATATATATATATATATATATATATATATATATATTATTGTATTTATTATTATTAAAACAATATTTTTTTTTAAATTGATTAAAATAGTATTAATTATAATTACCGTAATTTAGTTATAATTAATTATATTGATATTAATTAATTATTGTTAATGATATTTAAAAATAATTAATCACTTATATTTAATTATTCTAATTATAATTAATTAATGAATAATTATAATCATTTATAATTAATTTAATTATAAATGATTATTTTATTTATTTAATTAATTAATAATTATTTATAATTAGATATAATTGTATTAATTATATATTAAATATTTTTGATTATAATTAAATAATAATTATAATTAATTATGATTTAAATTTAATTATAATTAATTTCCTTTTAGTTAAATAAATAACAACAAAAAGAATAATGCTAAATCCCCCACTCTCTTTCCTCGATGTTCGTGTCGGACCGGCAAACCACCTAAGTACGCCTCTATTGGCCGTGGTAGGAGGGAACCCGGTGCGACACCTACGACGAGGTAGGCGAGTGACCCCTCGATTTATGTGTCAACCACGACAACCCCGCGAAGGTACGTATTCTTCTAAACTCAAAACCTTGCTTCAATGTCCGTGGCAAACCGAAGAACCGCCCCATGCACGCCTTTATTGCGCGTGGTGGGATGGGACCCTGGTGCGGCACGTACGGCGAAGCGGGGTCGCTTATTAAGTACCCCCGGGCGGGGGGAAATCAAAATTGCTAATCAAAAATGCTTTTTATAAAACCTCATGCACGCCTTTATTGCTCGTGGTGGGAGAAAACAAAAAAATTACAACCACCGCGGTGTCTCACCAACACCAACCGTGCACGTCTTTATTGACGTGGCGGGTAGGCGGCCTCTTGGTTTTTCCCCTAAACGGGGGAGACGCCGGGAGGCTGCCGAAATTTTGTCTGAAATACAGACAAGGACTTGGAACAAAAGTGGGGACTTGTGGACTTGATTCAATCCATCTAAATGAACTTGAACCCAATTAAATTCAATTCTAAATGAATATGAACTTGGACTCACAAGGTTGGACTCAAAACTTGTGGACATCGAACTTGAACGAGACATGGACCCAAGAGAGCTTAATTGAACTCAAACCTAAATGAATCATAACTTAAGCATAACTCAATGAACATGAACTTGGTTTGGACCAAGTGAGGGCTTAGACTTGCCATATGAATGAACACGGAGGACTCGTGTAAGACTTGAGTTGGACTCAAGCTGAATTGAACTCATTCCTGAACTTGCAAGTGAAATTGAAATGAGCTCATACTTGAATTTGACTTGGGCACAAAGGAACCAAATTGAGCATGAATATAACTTGATCTTGAACATAAATGAGTGATCAATATGATACTTAACTTAAACGATCTCTACAAAATTCCAATCGGAGATTGCAAGCCACCTTCATGAATCATCTTTGAAGACAACAAATTCGCACAATCAATCTATTTGCAAGTGATAAGAAGATGGTGAGAAAGACAACTTGACTACAAAGCCATGATACGAAGACAAAGGATTTGCAACAAAGGATCTTCAATCTACGCATAAGCACATAGAATCCGTAGGATCTGCATTAGTGGATCCACAAGTCATATAAAAAAATATAGAAGAAGAAACTTAATGATATTAATGAAACGAGTTCCTAACAAGTAGATGCACTTGTCTCCTACAAGTAGGGAAATTCAACATGCGGTGAAGAGAAAGACATGATGTGTTTTGAATAGTTCAAAGAGGACACTCCAACTATCAACATCAAAATTCAAACATACAAACTGACCTGCAAACAAACAAATCCTACGGCCGATGCAATCGTCCAATCCCACCCGAGATTGGTGAAAGGGTGGATATGATGCAAAGACAAGGGTTCTCCTACGAATACTCCTAGGAGCTCGTAGTAGATACAGCGGTCTCCCACAAATGTATACAAATCGCTTGTGGATAACAACAGTGAGTATATCGTAGGCACAACGAACCACTGTGGACACAAGTACAAATATCACCTACGACAACGGTGATCAAGACCTTCTCGAGCCTGTATTCACGAAGGGAAACAACTCTGCATCTACAAATATCAGATACAATAAATCTACTATACTAAAGATCTTGAAAGAAGATTTTTCCAAGGCTAGACAGCAAACTCCAAAGTCCAGAAGAATCTCCCCGATGAATGAGAAAGGGGGAGTCAATATCAAGTTCAATGCACCAAAGATCCTTAAAGGATTTCTTTCCAAATCGAGCAGTCTTTGACTTCAAAGTCTAGAAGAATTCCCCGGGTGATTGAGAAAGGGGGAGTCAACATCAAAATCCAACGCCACCGGATCTGCAACATCCGTACAAGCAAACAGAAGGCGTCTATAAATATTCCAAAAAAATACCCCCCTGCACGTGCCCTATAAATTGTATACACATAGGTACACTAAAAGGGGAAATATATTCTCAACCCGCATGGGCCCCGGCGAGCGTGTTATTGGTACACACGTGACGTCTAGGGATGCTGCGCGGGTTGACAAGTGAATTCAGATTCGAAACTGATCATTTTATACGGATCAATAGAAGTCGATAAGTTTCGAACCAACAAACAATTATACGGTTGTGGCGACCGTTATATTTGTCTCAAAATATTCATATTAGGCCTTCAAAGCCTACAACAATGAGAATTCACTATAAAAGGGTATAAAGTCTATGAAACCCGATCCTCTGTCGACAGCCCGACAAAGTGACAAGGTTCAATCCATAAAGAGAAATGACCCCAATCACCCCGATGATGGCCGTGTTGAATGCAGATCTCAACCGGAGGGGTTTTCAAGTACTTTCAATTGTATTTCAAATATCCATATTCCAAAGCTCCATCCAAAGTACCCATAAAAATCCACAAAACCCAAAAACTCCACAAAAATCCTAAAAAAATATTTAAATTTGAAATCTATCCATCAACGCTTAAAGCAAAAATCCATCCACCCTCCGTAATAGTTTGCCGGGGTGGACAAATTCAAATTTACTTATGCTCACAAAGAGCCAAATGCCTAGTCAAAAATATCACTAGGATCCATTCTCAACCAATCTCCTGCCAGTAAGGACGTGGTACGTGTCCTCTAACCGGCGGTTGACCGCCAAATGGCCACCGCTTGATAAACGGTTACGACGACTTGGGGCCCTCTAAACCGAGTGGTTTTGCCGCCAAATGGTACCACAGTTAGCCGTTATGGCCAGAGCCAATACGCTCCTTATTGGCATCAAATCCTTGAGATATGAATCAATAGGATATGATTGATAGGGCACAAAGCCCTCTGTCAGCTAAGGTGGATTCAAATTTGTCCCCTTAGACAAACATTCAACCCCGGTCTACAAGGTTCCCTTGGACGAAGCAACCATGGCTGCCGACAAGGATCCTTCTGTCAGGTTGGGTCGACTACCTCCTCTGACTAAGTAGACCAGGGACCACGATGACCCGGGACGACGGAACCATGGGATCTTGATTGGGTCTATCATCCATTCCCCCACCATCCGCTTTAAGTGCACGATGGTGAAATTTCTATTTTAAATATCAAACTTTCCAAACATTTCCCAAATTTCCAAATCCAAACCCATTTTTCAAATCCAAATTCTACCAATATCCAATCTTTCCAATCTCAAATCCATTGCTGCTACTATATGCCAGATAACACGTATTCTATACGTATCTGATTGACGACTAGCCTTAATCGAAAGTTCTCTCTCGTGATCGGGAGGGGTAATTAACTATAGGGGCTTGCGCCTATAGGAAACCAGAACTCAGATCATAAAGTCCTCTCAAAATGAGGGCGAAATCTCTGGGTAGTGTCTTATCTACAAACCCATCTGCCTTCCAAAATTTACCTCGGAACTTAGTTCGTTAAAACTCCCTCGCCGAATAAGAAAAACGGGCGGAGGCCGGGGCCGAATTTTCGGAGCCCACACATACCTAACCAGTACCATAAGAGGGTGTGCTACATTAGTCAATATGCTCATGCATGTATATTTATCTAGCCATTTTATTCTTATAACATCCATTAACTTTATATGATAATGTGAAACATAACATATTAATTTCATATGATTCAAACTAATCAATCGCTAGATATGAAAAAGATAAAAATATGATTTAGCTAACAACAAAAACTTATTAACAAGTATTATTATCTTTCAAAGCATCTAATTGAAAAGAGAACAAAATCATTACCATAGTTAAAGAAGCATGAGTACTCACCTTGATGCGGATTCTTTAAAAGTTTTGGTCTTACTCTTTACTCTGATGATGATAGATTTAATAAATATATAAAGACTTCGTTGTTAAAATTTAATTGATATATATATTTTTAAAATTTTCTAATTTATTTATTTATAATTAATTATTGTAATTAACATCTCAAATATTATTAATTAGATTGTTCTCACTCTTAGATAGCTCTTTATATTTACTTTATTAAATTACTTATAAAATTTATTCTTTTCATAATATCATTTACATAATTTAATTATTAATAAAGTTTCTATATTTTTAATAACTAATTAAATTTACTCTTTTTTTTAATCAAAGGAAATGACTTTAATCCATTTAATAATTTATCTCTAACTCAAATATTATTTACTTTTAATATTTGAATTATTCTCCCATAATTTATATCTTCAATCTAAATTTTTTAATATAAATATCTAACTATATTCTTAAGCAATTCTTATAAAGAATATAATAATTGATAAATTTATTTTTCTTGCTCTATTATGAAAAAAATCATAATTTAATTAATTTCTAAAATACTTTCTATATTTAATATATTCTCCATTTAATTAACTAATAATTACTAATAAAATTTCATTATCTTTTTTTTTAATATTAACTTTATATTTTTAAATATTAATTTTGTATTGATTAAAATTACATTTTCTAATAAAAAAATAATATTTACCTCTCATTCGAACTCCTCTTCGTAGCTCTCTTGCTCCAAACATGACTCCTCTCTTTCACGATTGCCACAGGTTGATGCCTTCTCCCTCTCACTCGATTTTAAAGGGACGAAACAATCCACCCTTCAGCTTCTACGACACCAAACGACAGATCACCTCGGCTTCATTGTCATCACGAGGCTCACTCAGTCAGGTTTCACGATTCGAAGCGATGGACCACTCCATCTTCTCATTAGTTACCTTCGTCTCTGTGATTTATATGTTTGGAAAGACTTACAGATTGAAACGACCCTCCCTTTCATCTCCCGACGCGAAATGCCAAATGAGGAATGACCCTAACCCTTCGGCTTCCACGACACCAAAGCTAAGAGTGAGCTCTTCATCTTCTTCCACTTCACGTGATCCAGATCATTCAATTTTTGCGATTCCAGGTGATCGAATTGACATTGAGTACCTTGCCTCCTTCAACTTCCTCTTCTCCTTCGGCCTCACGGGATGGATTTGGGATATTACAATGTTGATGAGTGGCTTTGCTCTTAGATATAGAATGCAAATCAAGCATATATGTGAGAAGGTTGGAGTAGCTCCAGTGACAAATAAAATTAGAGAAAGTCTCCTTAAATGATTTGGTCATATAAAATGTCGGCCTATTGATGACCCAGTTATGAGAGTAGATATATTAGATTTGAGCAATGTTAAGAGAGGTAGAGATAGATATAAAAATACTTGGTTAAAAAATATTTGAAATGACTTTTTTTTTAGATTTAAATGAGAATTTAACTCTTAACAAGACATAATGGAGAAAATAGATTGATGTAGCCAACCCCACGTAGTGGGATAAATGCTTGATGTTGTTGTTGTTGTAGTATTTGTGATGGAGTGACAATATACTTCAACATGCTTATTTAGATAGGATTGCTTGCGATGTAGTTGGATGCTTGATTATCATAGCTAAGAATCATAGAAAAGTTGAATTTTTCTACTAGTGAATTTTAATCCACATCATTTTACAAACAAAATGAGCACTGTATTTATATTCAACACTCGGTTTAGGTACAACAGTTTACTTATTGCTTTTCCAGGTCATGAGATCTCACCTACAAGGAAAATTAATTGAACTAAACTTTCGACTGCCAACAATCAAATATAGTCAGTATTAGAATAGGCCTTAATCCTTGAATTATTTATTTCTAATAGACTAGACCTTTTCTTAGGAGGTTTTTGATATCTTAAAATTCTTCAAACAACATCTCAATGCTTATTCTATGAGTTTTACATATGCCAACTGACCACACCAATATCAAATGATATATTCAATTACGTGATAGTCAGTAGATAAGCTTGCCAACTAGATGGTGATAACAGGAAGCATTCAAAACTTATATCCATTTTTCTATCCGTAGCAAGCTTCCAATTAGGTTTGAGTAGTGCTTCTTGGTATGCCATAGAAATTCAAACAATAGACAAAGACAATACAAACTGATAGAAGGAAGGAAAGAGGTGATCTAATGAAAAAATAGAGTAGTGGATGGCTAGGATTTGGCTTTTACCTTAGTAAAGAGCAATAAGAAGATGTTGATGTAAGGCTTAGTGGTAGTTAGATGCTCAACCGCAGTAACTGAGATGGAGGGATGTGATGCAGAAGGAGATGATTGAGATATGTGAGTATAAACTTTTAAGGAGTAGACTTTGGCATTAACGATGATGGAGGAGATAGAGGGTTTTTGGTAGGAGATGAAATGCGGAAGAAATCAAGAGAGTTATTGTGAAAGCTAACTTTGATAGAGACAGTATTCTTGTGGAACAATTAGAGTACTTATAACCTTTTTGAATATTGATATGATCCTATTGAATAGCTCAAGGAGAAGAGAGTTTGATCTACATGAAGGTAATGAGAAAAACACACATAATCAAAGAGGCGAGGGGTTCAATGGTTGATGGTGATGAAGAAGTAGAGCGTAGTTTCACCTAAAACACATGATTAATTATAACATGCTAGAGTATAATGCATATGAAATTTTAAGGTGTGAGCAATATAGAGAAGATCAAGATGCTTGAGTCGAACAATTGCATTTTCTTGAGATGCATGTGCACATGATTGATCTATATATCATTTTTTGGCCCAAAAGGAGTGAAAAAAAAATTGTATATACTATATATTTACAAATATTATTTTTTGGCCCAAAAGGAGTGAAAAGAATTATAGGCCGGGACTCTACAAATAAATCATGTAAACCTAGTATGATCATTAATGGATATGAAATAGCAATAATCTAGACATGTAAGCACTGGATTGGATTCCCATATGTTTGAGTGAATGGAAAATTGTACTATAAGATGAAGAGGGAGACATAGTGAAGAAAACTCGATAATGTTTTCTAAATTCATAGACTTTACAATCAAATTTTAAAACATGTAATGTCACATATGTCAGCTTTGAAAATGGCGAGGAGGGTGAACTAAACAATAGTGCCACCGATACGAGGAAATTGATGATAGGGTAGATAAGTTGCATCAATACAACAACAACAAAAACAACATCAAGCCTTTATCCCACTACGTGGGGTCGGCTACATGAATCCTTTTTCTCCATTGTGTCCTATTAAAAGTCAAATTCTCATTTAAATCTAATAAAGAAGGATAAATTGTATCAATGAGATAATATATATTGACTAACTTCAATTTCTCCACCAATCATCTTCTTCGTGTTGAGACCCTGAAAAGTAGCTAGAAGGCTAAATTGTTTACAGCTATGAGTTTTAGTTAGATAATGTATAAAAGATGTTAACAAGAGGCTATATGAGACGATTAAGCATTGTCTAATATTAATGAAGATGAGAGGTAAGCAGGATATTTTCTAGACACTATAGAGGGGGATAAATAGGAGAGATTGCTTAGATTTTAGAGCATAAATTATTATATATTTACATTTAATTAATATCCTTACCATATTCATCTTAAATATCATCTAACACATGTTAAGTAAAGTTGAAAGTATGTATAAGTGCTTCAGGAATAGTTTCTATGCAGATAAAAAAAATACTTTTCTTAGAAGATGATATTCAACAAAGGTGGATGAGATATTTTGCTAAACTTTTTCATGAAAATTGTAAAAATAAGATTGACTGTATTGACCTTAGCACCCTAAATGAAAATAAAGATTTCTTTTTTTATCGGCGTATTAGTAAAATCGAAGTTAATGAGGCTTTAAAGAAAATGAAGGGTGGTAAAGCTGTTGGACCTGATGATATTCTAATAGAGATGTGGAAATGCTTAGGAGATGAAGGAATTTCTTGGCTTACTAAATTTTTTAATACTATTTTGAAGACTAAAAAGATGCCAGATGAGTGGAGAATGAGTGTGTTAATTCCTATTTTTAAGAATAAAGGTGATGCACAAGATTGTGCGAATTATAGAGGAATTAAGTTAAGGTGTCATACTTTAAAACTATGGGAGCGAGTTATGGAGCAGAGGTTGCGGCTGTTTGGATTGATGCCGGTAGGTCGATTATGGAAGCCATACATTTATTAAGAGATTTGATGTAGAAAGTGCTATGGAGAGTTATTGAAAAGAAAGGAGTTAATAACTCTTATATTCAAATCATTAAAGATATGTATGTAGGAACTATTACTTGTGTTCAAACACAAGGTGGTTTGACCAAGTATTTCCCCATTTCAGTTGGGTTACATTAAGGATCAGCCTTAAGCCCATATCTTTTTGCTTTAGTCATGGATGTTTTTACTAGACATTTACAAGAGGATGTACCTTGGTGTATGCTTTTTGCTGATGATATTCTTCTTGATAATAAGACTAATGAGGGAGTTGAAGGTAAACTTGAATTATGGAGGTCAACCTTAGAGTCTAAAGTTTTTCGCTTGAGTAGATCTAAAACATAATATATGGAGTGTAATTTTAGTAGTAATAGACCTAGTGAGGGGATTGTGACTTTGGGCGATAAAGTCATTAATAAGAGTACACGTTTTAGGTATCTTGGATCTGTTGTTCAGAGTGATGGTGAAATAAATGGGATATTATAAGCATAATTCAAATTGGATGGTTGAAGTGGAGGAATGCATCAGGCTTGGTGTGTGATAGAAAAGTACCCCTCAAACTTAAGGGTAAATTCTATAAGATGGTGGTGAGGCCTGCATTGCTTTATGGTGCCGAATGTTGGCCATTAAAAGAGAAGCATAATACTAAATTAAGTGTGGTAGAGATAATGATGCTCAGGTGGATGAGTGGCTTTACCCTTAGAGATAGGATACGAAATGAACATATACATGAAAAGGTTGGAGTAGCTCCAGTAGAAGATAAGATTATATAGAGTCGCCTTAGGTGATTTGGTCACATAAAACGACAGTCTTCCGATGACCCGGTTAGGAGAATAGAGGTATTAGATTTGACTTATGTTAAGAAAGGTAGAGGCAGAACTAAAAAGGCTTGGTTAGAAAATATATGACCTTTCTTTATTAGATGTAAACAAGAATTTGACTTTTAATAGGACGCAATGGAGAAAAAAATATTCATGTAGGCGACCCCACATAGTGGGATAAAGGCTTGATGTTATTGTTGTTGTAGCAAAATTACTACTATTATTAGTATAATTAATTAAAATCTAAGAAATAAGTTAACTATTTAATTAATAAAAAAGTATGGCCAAATTACAAAAAGGATCACAATTTATACTAAAATATAGAATCATGTTTAATAATTAATTTAAAAAGGAGCGAAAATGGAAGTAGGAATTCTGGTTTGTATGAAACCGTGTCATAAAAATCCAATTTGTGGAGAAACCGAAGGATGAAATCTTCACAAATTATGTTTGCCCATGATATCCTTTTCCGATTCCACACCCTTATAATTTCCTCCTCCCATTCCTTACTCGTAATCTGCTAATGTCGTCTGCCCGTGATCAGTTATTCTCAATCAGTTGTGGGCTTCGAAAATTCGGCCCCGGCCTCCCCGCCGCGCGATTTCTTTTTTATTTTAAGCGAGGGAGTTTTAACGGAATAAGTTCCGGGGTAAATTTTGGAAGGCAGATGGGTTTTTAGATAAGACACTACCCAGAGATTTCGCCCTCATTTTGTGAGGACTTTATGATCTGAGTTCTGGTTTCCTATAGGCGCAAGCCCCTATAGTTAATTACCCCTCTCGATCATGAGAGAGAACATTCGATTAAGGTTAGTCGTCAATCAGATACGTATAGAATACATGTTATATGGCATATAGTAGCAGCATGAATTTGGAAAATGAAGAACTGGATTTGGATTTGAAAATTTGGGGTTGAAATACTTGGGAAAACTGATATTTAAAGTGAAAATTGCACCATCTTGAACTTAAAGCGGATTGTGGGGGAATGAATGATAGGCCCGATCAAGATCCCATGGTTCCGTCGTTCCGGGCCATCGTGGTCCCTGGTCTACTTAGTCAGAGGAGGTAGTCGACCCAACCTGACAGAAGGATCCTTGTCGGCAGCCATGGGTTGCTTCGTCCAAGAGGACCTTGTAGACCTTGGATGGATATTTGCCTAAGGGGACAAATTTGAATCCACCTTAGCTAACAGAGGGCTTTGTGCCCTATCGATCATATCCTATTGATTCATATCTCAAGGATTTGATGCCAATAAGGAGCGTATTGGCTCTGGCCATAACCGCTATCTGTGGTGCCATTTGGCGGCAAAACCACTCGGTTCAGAGGGCCCCAGGTCATAACCGTTTACATGCAGTGCCATTTGGCGGCGAAACTGCCGGTTAGAGGACACGTACCACGTCCTTACTGGCAAGAGATTGTTTGAGAATGGATCCTAGTGATATTTTCGACCAGGCATTGGCTCTTTGAGAGCTGAAGTGTTTTTTAATTTGTCCACCCTGACAAACTGTTGCGGAGGGTGGATGGATTTTGCTTTAAGTATTTGATGGATTGAATTTCAAATTTTAAATATTTTTGGGATTTTGAGAATTTGGATTTTTGGATTTTGGTGGGTTTTTGGATTTTGATGGGTATTTGGGTGGAGCTTTGGAATATTTGGGATTTTTTGGAATTTTGGGCGGAGCTTTGGAATATTTGAAATAAAACTTTGGATATTTGGGAGATATTTGAAAATATTTGGGGAACCCCTCCGGTTGAGATCTGCATTCAACACGGCCATCATCGGGGTGTTCGGGGGTCATCTCTTTTTATGGATTGAACATTGTGAACTCTGTCGGGCTGTTGACAGAGGATCGGGTTTTGTAGGCTGTGCCTTTGAGAGTGAATTCTTATTGTTGTAGGCCTCGAAGGCCTAATATGAATATTTTAAAGCAAATATATCAGCCGCCACAACTTTATATTTTGCTGAACAGTTCGAGCCCTGTTGACTTCTATTGATCCGTATAGAAGGATCGGTTTCGAACCTGAATTCACTTGTCAACCCGCGCAGCATCCCTAAACGTCACGTGTGTACCAATAACACGCTTGCCGGGGCCCATGCAGGTTTTATAATTATTTTTACCCCTTTTAGTGTACCTATGTGTATACAATTTATAGTGCACGTGCAGGGGTACTTTGAAATAATTATAGACGCCTTCTGTCTGCTTGTACGAATGTTGCAGATCCAGTGGCGTGGCGTAGCAGCTTCTGGATAGAATTGTTCGCTGCTTCGTACAGGTAGACTGTCGTGCACTATTTGTTGATTTTCGTAGGCGGGTCATAGTGCACTAACTAATCTCCTGCCTTTAGTTGTAGAAGCTCGTAGGAACTTGTAGTCTTTATGCATTATGCTGTGATTTTGGTCTTTGCAATACAACCATTACTGTTGGAGGTAGATATTCATTCTTAGACTGAAGTTGAATACAGGATACTGCATTTACTGTAGTCTTTATGCATCTACCAATGGATGGATGTTGTACATTCATTTGTATTCGTAGAGGGTTTATATGGATTGCAGATCTTCTGGCACTGCTTGCATTTATTCATACTTATTATGTTCCTTATGTGTTTTGCTCACTTTGCCACTTCTCTTGCTTGTGTGTAATTCATAACGAACATTACAAATCATTCGTCCTCCTTAGAAATAACTTGTAGCACGCATAGTGAACTTGCATTATCAATACTTTCTTGCCATCAACTATATATACTTTTCAATTTCCATTGCCTGTAAGCACATTGTCACCTTTCTCATGATTTCTATTGATTGTTGCTTGTGGGTGAGATATGAAAATCTCAATCATCATAAGTTACTGTTCACAGGGAATTGTTGTACACCATTTAAATGTGTTTGTAGCATGTTTTCCACATCACTTATTCATAAGTGACACCTCACATCCTTCACTAGTTCCGATTGGAGAACTATCACATCCATTTGTACACCAATCTCTATCGTCCATAAAAGATTCATCCTCTATGAAGTACTACTATTACTGTTGTTTGTATGTAGATTTAGCTCATTCACTTTGTGTGCTAACATGTTGGATGGATTGTGCTCATCACACATTGTTAATACTTGCACCACTATGCTCACCTCTACTCATTTGTAAGCATGATTTGAGATGGATGTTGTAAATCAAATATTATCATACAAAAATTCCATGTCAAGTTTGAAAGGAATTTGTGCATGAATCTTCACTTGTTTGCATGACATTTGAATGAGTACTTTACCCTTAAATTAAAGTGACAACTCCTTATCATTCCATTGGAGCTTTGATATCATCATTCAAATCAAGTTCTACTTGATTTTGAATCAAATGAGACTCAAAATACAAGTTCAAGTTTGAGTCAAAAGTGTTCAATCAAGTTCATTGTTCAATTTAATTTGTTGCTTAAATAGTCCCCTGCTGTCTTGTAGAGTTCAAGTTCTAGTGCATGTCTCTTTTGAGTTCAAACAGGTTCGAGTGCAAGTTCTCTTATATCTTTTTCAAGTCCAAGCCTTGTCGGCTTAATGTTCCAATCATGCTCTTGCTTGGGTCCAGTTCAATTTCATTTGAAGTTCAAGTCCAAGTGTTGTCAACTTGGTTCAAGTTCTAAGTATAGTTCCAAGTGGTCAACTTGTATCTTTTATTCCAAGTTTTCATTGAAGTCATTTTGATTTTATTGAAGCTTGGATTTGTTTTAGATTTGAGCTTTATTGCATTAAAGTTCACAAGTCCAAGTCCACCATTGTTCTTGCATGTCATCCGAGTGCAATCAAGTTCAAGCCCAAAATCGTTCTGTTGAGTTCAAATGAGATCCAAATGTAGCAATATTTCACCCGAAATTTTGGCAACCTTCCGGCGTCTCCCCCGTTTAGGGGAAAACTACGGAAAACTGGGCCTTTCCCACCACGCTAAGAAAAGCGTGCATGGTAGATGCCCTCTTTCCAGGACACCGCGGCCGTGTAATTTTTCGATCCCCCACCACGCTAAGAAAAGCGTGCATGGGTATTTCTTTTGTAAAAAAAGTATTTTTTTTTTATTTTTGAAAATATTTTGTAAGTAAGGCAGTTATTTCCCTTCAAGCGGGTACTTACGGGTATCCCCGCTTCGTCGTGCGTATCGCACCGGGATTCATTCCCACCAAGTTAAGAAAAGTGTGCATAGGCGGGGTTTCCAAGGCGATACGAACTTCGAAGAAGGAATTTGGTGATTACCCGCTTCGTCGCAAGCGTCGGGACGCACTCCCTCCCACCACGATAAAAAAAGCGTGCATAGGTGGTCGTTTTGTCTCGACTAATGCGTTGAAACGAGTTCTCGGAGTTTTAGGGTTAGAGAGTTATACCTGCGCGGGGTCGACGGCGTTGGCACGTGGATCGAGGTAAGAGGGGTTCTCTTTTATCAAAAATAATTAATCTTAATTAACTATGATTAATTATAATTAAAACTAATTAATCATAACTATTACTAATTAATTAAAATTAAAGTATAATTAACTGTAATTGACTTTAATCAATTATAACTAATTAACTTTAATTATAATTTATCTTAATGATTAGTAATTAATTATCATAAAATAATTAATTATAATTAAAATAATAATTATAATTAATTAGTATAAAAAATAATTAATCATAATTAAGTTTGATTAACTAAAATGAATTTAGAGATAATAGTAATAAAAGAAATTTACAATAATTTAACTAATATTGATGATAATAACTATCATTATTATCATTAATATTAGAAATAGCTTAATCCAATTCCCTAACTTACTGTTATCTTGATGATAGCAAAGGGATTGGGCAGAGATGGATCTTGCGGCCAGAGAAGGAAGGAGGAGTTCGGCTATATAAGCGTCGGGCTGGGTGGTCTTTTTGCGAACTGGACAAGGGAGACGGGCAGAGAGGAGGCTTCGACGGCTAGGTAGGAGAACTCTTTCTTCCTCTCAATCTCTCTCTCTTTCTCTCTCTCTCTCTCTCTGGACGGAAGAGGATCGGGATCAAGCCGACGGGAAGAGGCGTTTGGCTGAGTGGAGATCGGCGTCGGATAGGGAGGTCGGTCGGGAGAGAGAACAGCGGCTTCAAGGTCGGAGGAGGGAGGAGGTCGGAGTGGCTGTGGGATCGGAAGCTTGGAGAGGTCTGCCGAAGGAAGTGGGAGAGATCGGGAGAGGGAAGAAGAGTAGCGACTAGAGCTCGTGGAAGTAGCGGGAGAGGAGTCGTGCGAGAGAGGTCGGACGTGAAGAGCAGCACCCGAAGACTCCATTTGTTCTACTATTTAACGACGCGTTTGGGCTCTCGATCGAGGTGAGGTCGCAGATTTTCAACAGGATTTACGGAGAAGCGACGCGAACGTCGGCTGGATTTGCGGGATTTGAATGGTTCGGCAGTCCGAGGTTTCAGCCAGCAGGATATCAGGGATTTGGCAGAAGATTTATAGCAGAGGTATGATTTCATTTTTACTTCCATTGGGTATTATACAGAGGTCAACATCAGTGTGATGAATTAAAAATTTGTGCCATGATTCTACTAAGGAGCATGGGAGACAATGGTTCAAGAGAAGTCATGAAGAGCCTCATATGTCAAGGCGGTCTATATCAGATGCTCCGTCCATGATGATGTGGGAGTGCAGTCATGCAAGAGCAACATATGAACTAGCAATACACTCAAGGTATGTGGGGTTCGAAATGTTCGTTGTGCCATCACAATTTGCTATAGGTTTTTTTTTGCATGATGGGGGGCAAGGTTCGTCAGAGGAAGGACCATCAAGACAACTTTGGAATTAGTACGACGTACAATGGGGTAGTAGTGCTCTTGCATATCAGACAAATACTCAAGCATCACAACATGTGCCGCTACATACGTTTGGTATGCAAATCCCGGCATAGGTGAATCCATTTGGATTGCCACTCTCCTACACAGCAAGATGAGCTCCTCCAGCAAACTCAACCAACACAAAACATTGTAGCATTCGATGGAAAAGGTATAAATGTTACGGAGGCCTAATTAGATCCAAGGACAAGCCGCCCACCTGATCGATACACACCAGGGAGTGCATCCATACCCAAATGTAAGAAGTAGGGGAGTACATTAACATTATATAATGTATGCTATGTTTATGTAATTGGACCATACACCTTATTTCTCTGATATGAGCTTCTCTTTTGTTTGTTTGTTGTATAACATAATATGACAATTACTCAACTAAGTTGAAAAAATTAAAAAATGTTGTTAAGTAATAATTTATAGATGAATACTTAATTACTAAAATAATTATGTATATTAGCTCAAAATTTTCTATTAATTGAAATATACAAATAACATTACAAATTAATTCACATAAATAAAATAATAACATATACACACTAATATTCAACAATACTAAAGTAAAGATTCACAAGTGGTCATTATAAACAAATAATTTCCTTTATGAAGATGCACAAGTAATCAGCCACATACCATAGTAAATTGCTGTAAAACCCAAAAAAAATAACGATCTTCAACGTCGCATGCATTTCAATGCGCTGCGATGAAATTAGGCAAAATTTCAAAGTCGTCAGAATGTGACGCAATAAATTTTATAAAATGGTGAGCAAAATTCTGGGTGAATCGATATAAAGAATTAATATTGGATTTCGTGTAATTTGGAAGTAAAAATTTATGGAAGGTTTAATTATGACAAGAATGGCCTTAATGTCATGTAAGTGGAGATTTTAGTAAGTGAGAGCATTTCTCTCGTGCAGCCAAATTGAACGGAAGAGGGAGAGAGAGGCGACGGGAGAGGCGAAGGCGACTCTCCGGCGGCAGTTTTTCGGTAGCCGATCGTGGAGGAATTTGTAGAGAAGACTAAGAGAAGGTTAAGCTAAGTTGTTTTTAAGAGTTTTCTCATTCTTTTATGAAGTTTTCTTTAAGGGGGAAATATAGGGTTTGATGAAAACTCAAAATTTCTTTAAGATAAGGATAGAGAAGGTTTGGAGGATGATTCTAAGCACAAAAATGAGATGATTCTTGGAAAATTTAGATTTTAAAAATTAGGGTTTTCTCCGATTTTTGTATTCTTTCAAAATGACTTTGTAAGAAAGTTTCCTAATGACGTTATAGAGCTTCTATATGAAGTTAATTAAATTTTATGAAGAAATTTTCATGCTCCAAGATTTAGGGCTTTCCAAAATCATGAAAACTTTTAAGTGTATTAGTTCCTAGCTAATGGACTTAGGAAGGTTTTTAAAAGCAAAAAGTAGAGCTTTAGCACAAAAGACTAATTTTCTAATTTTTAATTTAAGAAAATACGAAAATTCATTTTATTTTATTTAATGCTTAAGTGTAAGAGAGGTTCTTTATGCATATGGTAAGCAAATGAATTGAGGGAGGTTTCCAAAAGCTAAGATTATGATTAAATCCTAATTTAGAGAAAATAAGAATGAGATTATGGATGACTTCTTTGTTCATAGATTAGAGTTTTGAAAAGTTTATGTGGGAACAAGCGATGTTTACACGTTATGCTTTATCTCTTTTAGATATTGATCGTGCAAAGGAAAGAGCTCGTAGGACTTTCGGCAAATCACCGTGGTGAGGTAGGTAAAATGAAAATTTTTTAAATTTAGAAAGTTCTCTAAATGCAATCATGTAGAAATGGTATTTCTTGTATATGCTACTTGTAATTTCATTTATGGCTAGCATCGTTTTACATAAATGCTTATGATCACTTGACACAAAAATCAAATTTCTTATGTGTTAATAATAGAAAATGGTAAAGCTCATGTTTCTTACTTTATAAGTATTACATATGCCTTCTTCTACATGCAACATATACATGATCATCTCTCTTTTCTCATGTAAGTAACAAACATGTAACATCATATGAGAACATATACATGAATGTCATGCTAAAACATCTTTTATGAATAAATAAGGAATGTTTGCATGTGCATGTTTGATGCGGAAGTATCAATGATAAATGAGCTCTTTTGAGCTAATGATAATGAGGCTTTTTTGAGCCAAATAGTAAAGGAGTTCTTTAGAACCAACTGGTAAAAGAATGACAAATTAAAGTGTACTTGATCAGTATAAATGATACTTCCTAGACAAGTGATAAATATTATATTAATATGAAATCATGTCATTATGTTATATGTATATGAGGCATCAAATGAGTGATGAATGCTTAAGGAGAAAAGATTGCAAGTTTATGTAGAGAAAGAGAATTTAAAGGTTGACTTAGAGGTATTTTCACTTTAGATAATATGTTATGACATGTTGAATATTTATTTATTAAGAAGTAGATGCATGTTTTACTTCTTTCCTTGCCTCAAAATTTAATTGAATGACATTTTATCTACTGAGTTGTGACTCACCCTACTTATGAAACACTTTTCAGGAGAACCCTATAAAAGAGGGCGGATAGACCACCCTTCAGGTATCGTCGTAGAGAGACGACGGGCGACAGGTTCCTTCTTTTTGGTTTTTGACATTTTGAATTATAGGGATTCAAGATGATTTGTAAGGGAAGATCTATGAACATCTTTTATGTTTTGAACCTTTATGTTTAAATTGCTATTGTTGAATGATAGATGAATAGAAAGAAAAATTTTACTTGGAATTTTATAGTGGCTCTTTCTTATGCATTGGAGATATTTTGGTTATGTAATGTGAATGTTTTTATTTTTTACTGTCCGACTTTCATTCCCGCCTCGCCTATGCGAGCTTACTGGGCCGGGTCACGACAATTACATAGACACTCTTGATGGTTAAAATAAAAACTACGGTGCAAAAAAAATTGAAGCTAACGAAGATAACATTCAGACAAACATATTAATTTACTAATTTTTAAGCAGCATATGCAGTGTGCTTAAAGCTATGTTTCAGTTGAACAGCATTTCAAATGAAATTCGAACTCATATTGCAGGTCTTGCCAGTTCTCAACATTGAAGAATTATTTAGGCTTACTATAAGGCAACGTTTTAAAAGGGGAAATCGGGAATCGAGGCGTTTTGGCTAAGCGAGGCGAGGCGTAAGCCTAAAAAATTATAAAAATAAAGTAATTTAAAATTATGAATAATGAAAAAAATGTCAAAAAATAACAAAATATTACGTCAATTGTGAATTTGATGATTTGTTCTAAGATAATATTAGTATATTACTGGAAAAAAAAATTTAAAATAAACTCACTTAAAAATAAAACATCCCTTTAGGATCAAGACCCAGTGCAGGCTCATTACCACTAGTCATGCTAATATTAGGACAAATTTTAACAATTGTTTGTACTACCAATAATAAAACAACATGAATACAAAAATGTATCAGTCTGCCGGGGGTTCAAGGGGGTGTTGCCCCTTGGCGGGGTTCGACCTGCCCGGTCAGGTCGCGGGGTCAAGGGGTAGCGCCCCTGGGGGTTTTCCGGGGGCAGCGTCCCCGGAACAAAATTTTATTATAAGAGTAATTTTGAAATTCTGCTTGTTGTATATGCTCAGTACCGAGCATATCGAGCAGTATATGCTCGGTACCGAGCATGTACCGCTCCGTACCGAGCATGTTCCACTCTGTACCGAGCATGTTCCGCTCGGTACCGAGCATATACTGCTCGGTACCGAGCGTGTATCTAGTGGTACCGAGCATGTATCGCTCAATACCGAGCATATACTTGCTTTGTACCGAGCGGTGCTGAGCAGTACCGAGCATGTACTGAGCAGTACCGAGCATGTACTGAGCAGTACCGAGCATGTACTGAGCGGTACTGAGCATATACTAAGCGGTACCGAGTTTGTACCTGCTCGGTACCGAATGTACTGAGCGGACGAATGAAAGAAAGCCGAATCAGGAGTTTCCTGCACTCACAACATCGGCTTCGTTTCCTGCTTTCGAAACCGTTATTGCTTTTGGATTCGTTTCCTGCGTCGTCTCCTTCTGACTTCGTCTCCTGCACTCACGGCTTCGTCTCTTTCCCTCACGGCTTCGCATCTAGTTCGCCTTTCAATTCTCACAGGAAGCCCTAATCCTATATGCGAATACACAAACACGAATCGGCTGCATCGTATTTACATATATACCGAAGAAAAAATTTCGAGGCGGTGCCTCATACTGCCTCGAGGCGTTACGCTCTAATGCGTACGCCTTGTGCGAAAAAATCGTTGGTTTCGCTGGATGGTTCGAGGCGTAAGCCCTGATACGCATGACTTCCGCCTCGACTTGAGGCGCGACTCAATGCGGATGCCTCGTCCTCTTTTTTAATGGTTGCTATAAGGTAATGGCTCATTCATCCGATATTTATAAAAATCCATAATGAACTTGTCAAATCTCGAATACTAACGATGATATAAAATGACATGCTCAATGTCAAGGTGACTGTAGTCAATATCTGGCGGGGAATGACCGCTATCTTTGTGGTGTTTCATCTCATGGTACTACATTTGTAATAAATGAGGGTTGACAAGGTGACCATTTTTTTTTCAGAACCTCATTTGAAGATATTTCTAACCTGTAGCATTTAAGAAATCTCTTGTCTTATAAAGTTTGACTGTCACTATCTCAACATGCATGCTCCAGAGGCAATCATCATCATCTTCTGATCATTCATGGACGCAATACCTAAAGATCTCATTCGTATTCGTCTTTTGATCCAGCGGGGTGTCACCGACTCGTGCTATACAAGTATATATTCTTCAGCTTGCATCATCGAATCTTTCTTTGTTGAGGGTGTCTTTAAGCATTTCCATACATAGCCAAAACATTTTGAGTAACTCAAGTAAAATCTCCACAATATACTTCATGTCTTCAATGCACCTTTTAAATAACAGAGAGTAGGGGTGTAAAATTCGGGTCACGAGTCGGGTTTGGGTCGAATCCGGAACTGACCCCTACACCATTCGGGTCAACTCGACACGACCCGTTATCCACTGCAAGCAGGCAGCGACATGGGTTCGCAGTGGGATGCGGTGCTGCGGGCCGGCGGCAGCAGTGCAGTGGGCGGGCAGGTAGTTCCACGTGGGTAAGCAGGCAACTGGGCAGCGGGCAGACGTGACGCGCGACAGGCGAAGTGACGCTCTACTCGCAAAGCAACACGCACACGGGGACTCGTGAAGCAACGCGGGCAGCTTTGGTCAGGGCGGGCAGCGTGTCATTCCGGGTCATTACCGGGTTTTCGGGTCAACCCAAACCTGACCTGAGTTTGCAAACGGGTCGAAAACCTTAACCCGAACCAGACCCGGTTGAAGGGTTAACACGAACACGAAATTTTCGGGTCGGGTTCCAGTCGAGTTTTCAGGTCGTTTCCAATATTGACACCCCTAACAGAGAGTAAACATATTCCGCCATCACTTGCATCCAAAAAATAAAATAAGGCTTGAATGTACCTTACAATTTTACAAGACATCTGATGAGATAGGCTATTACAAGCTACATGACATGTTAATGCACAGTTAACGAAACGTTAAAAGGACCGTATGCTCTGAATGATTTTTTTGGACAATTAACAAATCACATGATTAAATATTTACTGTCATAATTTACTCATTACTGGTCAATTAATATATTCTTTTCATATAAATATAATACACCATAATGTTCATAATGCATAATTTAAATCATATTAAAATAATTTATTTAAATATATAACAAATTATATACTTAATCAGTACAAATTATTTATAAATAAATTTACAATTATTTTATTTTCTTAAATATAATTAAATTTGTGACTAATATTGATGTGAAACATATATAGAAATAAGAATTGCTTAGAAATTAATAACAAATTGTGAAGCTTTGATAATTGTAAACTCAATGATTCACCAAGATAAGAATCTAGGATTTCTTTATTGCAGTTGTGCTTTGGTATTCAGTTGCACGAAAGATTAAAAGGACAATTTAAAATAAGAACAAAGAAAACGTAGTAACACTAGATGCCAAATAACAAAATTCACCGTTTAACAAATAGAAAGTTAACCTTGAGTTTTCCTCTCTTTCACTCTTTATGGTGGGGTTAGCGAGAGAATAACTTCATCAAGCCTAGAGATGCCACCAAAAGAAAGAGGACGCCTATGGTCTTGATCAACAAAAAGTTAGCTGGAGGGGAAGAAGCGGGTGGATTTCTGATGATTTGCCAATGTCTGGAGGGTTGGTGTTCTTCAATAACAGACGTCAAGGTGAAGAGGATGCGGTCGACGTAGTCGTCGACACTGTCATCGATTTCCAAATTGATGTTTAAGAAGGGAGATTGTAGAATATCCACTAAGCCTTGATGGTAGTAGATGAATCCGTTGTCACGCTCGGGATCGGCCATCCATGGGGAAGAGAAGTCGCTTCAACTCTGGGACGAGCCAAAGTGGTCGGCGGTTTGATGGAGAGGAAGGGAGGTCGACCGGTCTTGGGGAGCCTTGGGTTAGGGAGTTAGGTGGGCAGTTGAGTCAAGAGGAGAAGATGGAATTAAGTCCTTGATTAATTAACCTTGAGTAATTAATAATTGGATTTGGAATTAATTTGAAATAGGAGGGAGAATTTGAATTTGAATTTTCTTTAATGATGGAGGGAGAAAAGTGGTTAATTATCTCTCCCTAATTGGAGTCCATAATGAGGAAGGACTTAATTAGAAAGAGGGGAAGAAAGGAGACGGCCATATAGGAAGGGAAGAGAAGCATCCACATACAATGTATGTGAATCCAAGCATTAAATGTGATTATAAAATTAAATCTGATTTTAATTTCAGATTTGGAGTGATTGAGAG
Organism: Dendrobium nobile; assembly: GCA_022539455.1. Taxonomy (NCBI): domain Eukaryota; kingdom Viridiplantae; phylum Streptophyta; class Magnoliopsida; order Asparagales; family Orchidaceae; genus Dendrobium; species Dendrobium nobile. The sequence goes on from CM039734.1 coordinate 7,459,620, forward strand.
ATTGTCAAAAATAGCCTTATTAATTTATGAAAGTATTTGAAATTCAAATTTATTTGAATTTGAATTTAAAAGAGTTTCCAAATTAAGAAACTCTAAATTATGAAGGCATTAATATGGAGATTTGGAAAATAGAATCTAGGTGATTGGGCTATCATGGCTGGCAGCTAGGGTGGGCTTGGGTAGGCCGGCGGCTTGAGATGGTTGGGGCAAGAAGCCTGGCGGTTTTGGAGGGTGGTGGGGTGTAAACTGGCGGGTGGAGCTTGGGGTGGCTTGGCCGACGAGTGTGGGGGATAGGAAGGAGGTTGGTCGGCGGTAGGGGATGGGGCTTGGTTGAAGACCGGCGGTATGGGGGGTAAAGAAGGGAAGTAAGAAATATAATGGATACGAACCGCTAGCCCGGCCACTACCGGTGGCTGATGGGTGATGCTTGACCCTCTCCTAGGGTTCTTTTTTTATCAAGAGCTCACAAAACAATGAAACAAAGCCGAAATTTTTATCCATCAATCCTTTTCCCAATACAATGACTAAGGCCTTAATATATAGGCCTCCAAAATAAAGAAAATAAAAGACTCAAATGCCCTCGGGGATACAATCTATAAGTAATCCCTAACAAGGATACAAAGGTAAAAACTGAAATATAAATAAAAGAAAATGCATAAATGTTTCATAAATAGAGGCTCTAAATCGTAGTCGTTGATTTACGATTATTCCGATGGTAGACGCGTCGAAATCTCCTGCTGATGTCCCTATCAGATATACAATGTGAATTTTGTCAAAATAAGTATTACTCATATAGTAAATAAAAAATAATTATTAATTAATTTCAATCTTAATTTAAATATTTCTTAAGAACTTATTAACTAAAATTATTCTTATTAATAATGAAGTGGTAAATACATTAATCATTAATTGAAAATTTTAAAATATTAGAATAATACAGTTTAAATATAAGATAAATTAACAGTTATTTTTTTTTAAAATACACTTTAAATCTTCTTTGAATACCATTAAATAATGATTTTAATTTTAAAAAAATTCATTTGGACTGAAACTGGAAAGCCGAGTTCCTAGTTGTATTGAAATCGGGTGGAGAAGATCCGGTTTCAATAGAAACCAGACATTGAAGTTTCAGTTTCTATTGAAACTGGATATTAAAGTTCCGATTTCTACTGAAACGCTTCATTATGTTTCAATTTCATTAAATCGGATAATTAAGTTCAAGTTTATGAACACGGCATTCTGCTCCCCGCATTTGTTCCTTTTTAAATTTTTTTCGTCAACATACTCCTTAAGCTAATTTAAGCTTAAAACCGGCTCTTTTTTTGATAAATTGGCCAATAAGTATCTAGGTTATTCATGTTTTGCCAATTTAGTTCCAGCGTTTCACATTTCTCCAAATTAGTGTATTGAGCATACAAATTAATCCAAAATTGTCCCTCTTTTAATTATGATATAAACTTTATCCCAATTTATTTCAAGATTTTTTTTGATACATTTTTTATAATTGGGAATAAAATTGGAGCAACGTGATATTCTGAGACTTAATTTTTCATATACAATTTGTTAGGGTACTATTTTGAAGTTTACCCCCATTAATTAATTTAAATATAAAAACACACACATACACACACACACACACACATATATATATATATATATGATCCTAATAAAATATAGGATTTTATGAAAATACTTATAATCATATTCACAGTGTGTGAAAAATGAGGTATACAAATTTTAATACATCTTGAATTTTATCGTTTCCAAAATTTTGAATATTACATGATATAGGTGTGCATGTATAGGTGATGGTGAAAAATGTGGAAGGAAGATAACAAAAAGAAGGATATATTATGATAATAAAAGTATATCTTCCAAATCCCAAACTTTCATATGAGAACACGTTATAAATATAACCTATCAGCTTATTCTACTTCTCTACTTTCTTCTTTCTGGCGTTGTCTGCATTACTCCTAAAGTAAGTTTGCAAGATGATTTCCTTTTCCTTTTGTCATTTTTTGCGTGGCCGTCGCAAGTTAATATTAAGCACAAAATCATTGATTGTAAGCTTGATTAAGTTTGCTGATGACGAGTCATCTTTATAAATCAGCAGTAGCTCTCAAAATATTTTTGAGAAGTTTTTTGTATTATCTCAAAATATTTCATCCTTTGACAATCCAGGTCATAATTTTGAAGTCAACGGAAGCTTCGGACGCCGAGTGGTCTAGAGAAGTAAAAGGAAATATGTATGATATGGTTATTGAAGGATTTCAGCTTCTTAGTAGATGGACAGGACGGCTTTGGGAGCAGTGTGCTTGGAAGTTTTCTCGTCCTTGTAAGGATCCAGTGGCTTCAGATTCTCTTGGAGGCTCAACTACTTTTTTTGACTATGAAAAGGTTTTTCTTTTGGCCTTTCTGAGTGTTCTTTTGTGGTTATTTGGTGCATTTTTGTTCCACTTTTTAAAACTTATTCATTTGTTTAGTGAGTCAGTGGACTTCTTTCTGAGATTATTGATGAATATTTAGTATTTAAAATAACATGCCCTTTGTATTTATTTGTGATGTTCAATTTTGCTTCTTTATTGTTATTTTTAACATTGCTTAATTCCTCGATCTTTTCCAGGTGGATGGCTATTCTTGTTCATCATTACATTTGTTCTCAGGGTTGCTTTAGCATTAACTTCACTACTTTAACAACTGTATATTGATTGTGCCTATTAATCATGTTGCCATGACTTGAATCTGTTCATGGTTAAAATAATCAAGTATGTTATGAAATAGTCTATTAATTTTTGTAACTTTGTATTAGTGAATCAGATTTAATCATTTGTTATCTGCTTATAATTTTTGTATTTCCTTGAAACTTATAATAGAGGAAATCTTGAGAAATTTCTTAGATCTTTGATTATCCAACATGCAGTCTTTTCATCGTGATCACTAATCACTATTATTTTGAATATTGCCTTAATGGAGCAGAGGTGGCTTATTGGTGTCTGGAAAAGTTCCAAGAGAAGTGCTATGCAGAGTTCTTGAAAAGAAAAGACTTAATACAAATCATTAAAGATATGTATGCATCATTAAAGATATGTATGCAGGAGCTATTACTTATTTTCAAACACAAGATTGTTTGACCAAGTATTTTCTTATTTCGGTTGGATTACATCAAGGATCAGCCTTAAGCCCATATCTTTTTGCTTTAGTCATAGATGTTCTCACTAGACATTTGCAAGAGGATGTACCTTGGTGCATGCTTTTTGCTAATAATATTCTTCTTGTTTATTAGACTAGAGAGGGAGTTGAAGGTAAACTTGGATTATGGAGTGCAACCTTAGAGTCTAAAGGTTTTCGTTTGAGTAGATCTAAAACAGAATATATGGAATGTAATTTTAGTAGTAATAGACCTAGTGAGGGGATTGTGACTTCAGGCGATCAAGTCATTAATAAGAGTACACGTTTTAGATATCTTGGATCTATGGTTCAGTGTGATGGTGAAATGGATGGGGATATTATCTGCAGAATTCAAGTTGGATGGTTGAAGTGGAGTAATGCATTGGGCTTGTTGTGTGATGGAAAAGTACCCCTCAAACTTAAGGGAAAATTTTATAAGATAATGGTGAGATTTGTAATGCTTTATGCTGCTGAATGTTGGCCATTAAAAGAGAAGCATAATACTAAGTTATGTGTTGTAGAGATGAGGATGCTCAGGTGGATGAGTTGCTTTACCCTTAGAGAAATGATACGAAATGAGCATATACATGATGTCACGACCCGGCCCGGTTAGCTCGCAAGTGCGAGACGGGATCAGAGGTCTAACAGGATGAAGATAAACTTTCAAAGCATAACATTAAATCATTTAACATAAACCAAACATCTTCAACTATATAATGAAAGAGGCACTAAAGTAAATCCAAATAAGTTTTCATTTCTCATTCATCTTCAAAAGAAACATATACATAGAGAGTTCTTCCATAAGGGTGGATCCAAAATAAATCTAGCTCTCTCAAAAATCTACAAACAACGATCTATCAACAAAATAACAAAACTCAAAAGAACCTGCCGCTCGTCGTCTCCCTGCGATGGTAAGTACGCGGTGGTTTGTCTGCCATCTATCTTTTCCTAGATCCTCCTGAAAAGTGTTCCCATAACGAGGGTGAGTCATAAACTCAATAGGTGTGAATGGAATTCAAATGAATTTAGAGCCAATAAAAGGAAACTATAACATGCTTTAGTATTTTAACAAAAGAATCATTAACAAATATCAACTTTTGCTCAAAGAGATGCATACCTTTCCTCAACCTTCAAGTTCTTATTCATTTCATAACATTTTCATTTTTCCTTTAACATTTTGTCTTACATGATAGTCTCAAATGCATATAACATTATATGAAATGTTTATTATAGTTTAATATGTAAATATAACACCCTTCTCGGGAGTACCACTTGTACTGATCAGGTACATAAAATTTGGTAATTTTCTTTACCATTGGTTCATAGGAACAATCCTTTACCATGACTCATAAGAGCCTCCTTTACCATGTGATACTCCCGCGTCAACATGCACATACACTTATTACTTATATAATCATAAGAGATGCTTTATATAAACCATTCATAAACTAACCAAGTGTATGTTTCCTTAGAGATACACATGCTTGCTATGTTTATGTGTACTTTTGCATGTAAAGAAGAAAGACATGTATAGTAAGAGTAGAGAAATGAGCATGTGATCCATTCATGAATTGTAAATTTGCATAAAGAGAACCTTTGCATTTGCTTCAAGTATCCATGAACTTTCAAGGGAACATGAGCCATAAGAGTTTCATAGTGAACATAAAAGAATTTGTCATTTCTATATAATTACAATGAAAGAAGAGTTTTCTAAATTTATAAGAAAGTCCATTCCACCTACCTCAATCCGTACACCTCTTTTTTTGTCCGATCAAATTCTTTTCCTCCACACGGTTAATATCTAAAAGAGACATACAAAGAAAAGCATAAGTAACTAATCCCTATATAATATCCTAAACCCTAATTCTAAAGTAATAAAAGGGTTCTTTCTAATGTCATGTTTATGTTCCAATTCAAACACTCCACACCAATTCGTGATATCTCTCATACACATTATCTTTGAATTAGGATTTAGCCAAAATTCATAGGTTTTAGGTATGCTTCACCTCTCCCTACACTCAAAACATAATTAAAATAAAATCAATTTTTGGAATTTATTAAATCAAAAATTAGAAAATATTGTTTTTCAAGCAAAAATCATGTATTAGTCTCTAAAATCCTCCCAACAACCAATAAAAATCATAGAGATAAAAAATTCCTTAATTAGGGAAAAACCCTAAATTTCTAAACTTAAAACTTTCATCATTCATTTAATATTTTTCCATTAGAAAATTTCTTATGTTAATAGAAACCTCTTTTGTGAAGACATTTTCAAAGAAACAATTTTTGAGAAAAAGCCTAATTTCCAAAAATTCATATTTTTCACAAAAACATTTCACATTAGGGTTTAAAAACTTTCCCTAATCCTTCCCAAAACTTTTCTCAAAGGAACCTTAAAGAAAACTCAAGTTTTCCTAAAACCCTAATTTCATTCTTTTAGAGAAAACTCAAGGAAGAGGAAAGGAAACACTAGCGAACTACTTACCTTAGGCTTCCTCACAAGTTCCCTTCAATCTCCCTCGCGAATCGCAGCCAGAAACCGCCCCTAGAAGTCTCGGTTTCGCTTCCTACTCGCGCTTCTCCCTTCCTCTCTCGCGTTCGGTTCGGGCCGCATGAATAGAATGGGGGAGATGAAGGGGGTTTCAGTTTACTTAATAGAGAGAAAAGGGATTGGCCAAAAGACCTAATTGCCCTCACTTAAACTGCCCTCCATTCAATAGGCATCAAGGGCAAAATTGTCATTTAGAACTTTTCGGAAATTTTAACTCCCAAAATACTTAAAATTCGATATGGGTTCTATACATCAAAACGATCAGAATTTTGTGCTATATTTTCTAAAATTATTTCTGTCGAAATCCGACAACCTCAAATTTTTCACTTAAAAATCGTCGCGGCGCTTTGAAAAACGTGCGAGGTCTAAATTGGCATTTTGCGGGTTTTACACATGAAAAGGTTGGAGTAGCTTTCGTGGAAGATAAAATTAGAGAGAGAGTCGCCTTAGATGTTTTGGTCACATAAAACAACGGCCTTTCGATGACCCGGTTAGGAAAGTAGAGGTATTAGATTTGACTTATGTTAAGAAAGGTAGAGGTAGACCTAAAAATTCTTGGTTATAAAATATTAGAAATGATATTTCTTTATTTGATTTAAATGAGAATTTGACTTTTAACATGACAAAATGGCGAAAAAAGGATTTATGTAGCCGACCCCACGTAGTGGGACAAAGGCTTGATGTTTGTTTTGTTGTATGGCAGATTTTCAGAAGTTACTAATAACTTTTTTTACGTAGGGCTGTATGATTTGGTCTTGTTATTTATGCAGAACAATGATTAATTTGATGATTTTTGGGCGATGGATGCCTGTTGATGATCACTTTTTTGATCATATTTTTCTTCTCCTGAAATTATTTGATTTCTATTTTAGATTCAGTTCCCATTGAAAGCGTCTCTTGAATTGGGCTTTTTCCACTAAAGGAAGCGCCTCTGGATGCGTTTAAGACAACCTGGGAATTCTTGAGAATTTCATGCCTTGCTTCTCAGTAGTAGAATGATTTTCATAGGTTAGAATTCATTGTGAGAATTTCTCGGGATAGTGCCAATTAGGGAGGGTGTGTGATGCAGGACTAATTAGATGACATGCTTATTGATTCATTTGAACATTGCACAACTAATATATTAGAACAATTTCGGAATAAAATTACGAGCAATTTCAACGAAGAATTTAGAACAAATGAGGAGATCTCTTGTGTAGGCTAAATCACATGCTCCAAGTTTTGACTTCTCAAGATAGTTAAGAAAATAAAAACAATACAGAACAGTAGTTTTCAAGTTAATCCCTAATCTAACAACGAGATTTAGGATGCAGAGAAAGCAAGCTCAATTCCTATGAATTACTAAGCTTAGCAAGAGCACTTGGAGGAGACTTTCGTGATTACGATCAAACCAATGAGAATTTAGATTTCAAAGAAATAAGATGCAAGTGAAGAAATAAACCATTGCTAAGGAGACTCGTTCTCAGGATTCGCCATTCATGAATGCTCAAGGATGATCTCTTCCAAATAATGTCAGCAATCTCGAACTTTGCTGTAGAGAAAGAAGTTTCTCTAATAATGGGTTGGGGAATTACTTCCAAGTGTAGAACTCAAAACCTGAAAATGTGCTTAGGTTTTACTCCAGAAATCTGAGATAATTCTCAGATTATTTGGTGTAGGAGAAGGGGCTTGGAAGGAGAGAACTCAAGGCATCCAATGACTTGGCCTAAGGGGAGAAAGTGGCGGTGGGAGAGAGGGGAAGAGAGAGGCGGCAAGATGGGTAGGAAGCTGGCGGGATTATTGAATTGGGAAATTTTATATCCTAATGTCAAGTTCTGACTTAGGAAATAATTTAGGATTTGGGCTGGGGAAGGTTTCGGTCAAAGGATGAGATTGGGAGCTTTGAAATATTTCCTAAATAAAATGTGGGGGTTAGGAAATAATTTGAAAAGGGAATTAATGGGAGAGGGTATGGGGGCCGGCGGCATGCATGGACTAGGGAATTGATTCGTGAGAGCAAATATGGATTTCTAATTTAGGAATTAGATTTAGGAAAGAATTAATTAAATCCTCATGAATTTAAATTTTGAAATTGGATTTAAATCAATCACTTTCCTAAAATAGAATAACTAATTTAGGAAATATTTTGAATTCAAATTTGGGGGAATTTGAATTTCAAATTTATTTCAATTAATTCCAAACCCAAATTAGGAAACCCAATAAAGAAACCAAGGGGTGGAGGGCTGGCGGCTAAAGCCTTTGGCCGGCGGCAAGGGGCTCGGGCAAGCTTGGAATGTGGGGGTTGGAGAGGAGGAGGGGTCGGGTGAAGATGCTTTGGCCGTGAGGTGAAAGAGAATGGGTGGAGGGGTTTGGAAACTGGACGAGGAGACGATGACAAAGATAAAGAAGAAAACCACGAACCCGGCCGTCTCCAAGGTTGGTGGGTGATGCGCCAAACTTCCCTCTCCTAGGGATCTCTCTCAATCAAATACTCAAACTCTCACAAGAGCTCATGCAAGAAAGACAAATGCAGGAAAGTTTTCTTAATCATTCATTCATTAGCTCAAAACAAAGGAAATGAGGCTATAAATAGCCGGGTATAAAGACTCAAGAAAATAAAAAGAAAATAAAAGACCAACTTGCCATTTGGGCTTACATGCGACCACTCCCATGAAAGGTGTACAAAGGGAAATAATAACGACACCTAAGCAAATAAGAAAATGCATAAATAAAATAAAATACAATCATGACTCAGAAATACAAGGACTCGATCGTGGCCGTAGATCGGCGGCCACGTCTCTGATAAACCTTCCACGCTGATCTGATGTCCCCATCAGTGTGATATAGAGAGAGATGCATAAAAGAGGTCTCAACAATTAAAATTTTATGATAGGTGAGAAAGTTACTATGATTAGATAGAGAAGTGGGAGGATAAAAGAGAATACTGGGTGGTAATAACAGGAAAAATAAGGATTTGATTTTAATTTTTTTTATAATGGGGTTATTCCATTAGATGACATCTACTTATAGAAATATGGTTATATGATAATTTTTTTAGTTAATGCTATGTAATTTTTTAGAAATCATATCATTTATATTAAAAATAATTATAAAATCTATTGCTTTTAAAACTAAAATAAAATATTAAAAAGGGCCCAGAATAATAACATATCCTTGAAATAATCTAAAATTATCTTTGATTCATGTCTTGAGCTGCATTAACTGCTTGTGGCTGAGAGAACTCTTCTCCTATGTATGACTCAATAGTGCTTGTTCGTGAATTACTATTGTATCATCACTATTTGTTGTATAAGCATAGGTAGTAGAATCTGAAGGCTTCAAATTGAGACATTGTCAGGCATCACACATTTTTCCTCAACTTGTACCAAAAAGGACGATCCTACGGTCACATGTTAGTGGTAGAAGTGATAGCTGAAATTCATATATATATATATATATATATATATATATATATATATATATATATATATATATATATATATATTCTTGTAAGGAAGCGTGCAACAAGTTCTAAACTTGTAGAACAATTTGCTTATCTAGAGGAGAATATTGCGTAAATGCTCGAATCTATGGATCAATATGTTTCTTTATTTTACTAATAATAATAATGAAATATATCTTAATCTTAATAATGATCTTAGACACAATTGTTGGGTTAGGCTAAATAAGTTTTGATTAATGTGCGTGCTCAACATCATCAAGTTCTTATGTAATGCCCATAGCATTACATTAATAATTCAATGATATGAAAGCAAGAGGAGGAGCCTTCTAGAAGATAAGTTTCTCCAGAGCTTGTGGTAGTGATAGTGATCGAATTGCCAGTTCTGTTGAAACATTTGGTTCAACTATAGTGGGAGACAAACGATAATGAGATGCGATTGAAGAAATGTAATGCTTATTTGTGTTGCCTGGTAGAGACAAGGATATAAGTGACATAAATTTTGAATGAAGGGATAAAACAGTTGATTAGAGGGGAGAGAAATGATTAGTGAATGAGATCAATGAAGTGGCCAAAACTCTCGACGGCATGCCAATATACATTAGAATGCTTGGGAACTACAGAGCTTAGGAAGCGCAGGAGCACCTTGTCAATGGAAATGAGGTGACATGAATATGAATGTTGTTGTGTGAGCGACAAGAGCATTGGACCGAGCAAAGTGGGGGTTGAGCATGGTTGAAACAATTTTGGATGAATGTAGTAAACACATGTGTGCCTCACTTATGTGTAGGTATCAAGACTGGAAAGAGCACCAAAGGATGGGTGATCATTAATCCCTTGACAGTTTTTTGGGACTATGGATTCTTTTATTCAAAATTTGGTTAAGATGCACAAAAATTGTACAAAGGATCAAAACTTGTGGTTTATTAACTTTAATTTCGAGAAAATGCTAGTCCCTTTTGATGAAAAAAATATGTAGTTTGCTCCAAACAATAACTTATTGATCTTCCAAAAATTAAAATTTTGTGAGAATTTGAGAACAAATAAATCCGTCCAATGATTATGATTTAAACTTGAAGAAAAAAAAATCAATTTGTGGTAATTTACCGAATTCCAGTCGTACATGCTAAATTAACAATAAAGTATATTTAAAAAAAAAAAATAATGATCAAAGTCATCAAATAAGATCCGTGCCTCATGTTGGAATAAGAAGAAAACTACCCTTGAAAGTAGTTATTGCTAGCATAACTTTGAGGAATTCACATCTAAAAACCAATTAATTTCAGATGAATTCTTATTTACGTTGGGCAATAGATTTAAGTGTATATGCCTTAGGAGTCATATTTATTTAGAAACTCTAAATTGGTACTTTTAAAGTGCTAGTATCTTTTAAAAATTTGCAATTCCTAATTTCATAATCCTTATTACAGCTACAATGCAACGGTTGCCAAAATCATATGGTAGCTGAATAGGATGTAGTGCAGCAGTCGAAATATAAGAAACCCTGTAAAGTGATAGTAGCCAATCACTTGAAGAATGATAAGTTATGAACACAATATCGTTACTCAAGAATTGCAATCATGGAGAGCTAAAATCATGCCCTGCTAAAATTTAGTTTTTGGGGGAGTAATAATCTATACGCTTTACAAAATGTTGAATCATAATAATAAAGTATAGGTGTTGAATCCATAACCCATCTAAAGCACATCAACAATAAATATGAACCATTAAAATAAAACATCAATTGTCTAAATCAAGCGGTAATTATTATTTTCAAGCTAATGTTGATTTGATTTTGATTTTGATTTTAACATCCAATTGCTTACAATAAAAAGGTATTTGGACTTGCTCCAAAAATCCGGTCAATGTGTATATCTCCTATTTGTTTAATACCAATACAACAACATAGATGAAGCATTAAAAATTCTTGAATGGAGAGATGCCATTGATGATGAAAAAATGAGAATTAAAATATAAGAGATGAACAAACTAAAAGGGTCCTTAAAATACTTAGTGCGAAATTTGTAAGATCAAGCTAATGCATGCATCTAACAAAATTAGACTCTGAATCTCCTAAAAGAAACTTGCATGATAAAATACAAGCCTTTTAACATCCAAATGGATCATGTTAATAAAATTGCATAAACAAATGGCACAACACATGCCAAATATAAGATGTTGGAGATTGATGGAAAATTCATCTTCGTTTCTCACACTAAAATTGACATCTATGTTTCATTGTGTAGTTAATTGATATGTGAATAATCGCATAGAAGAAGTTTTCTTTTATGTGAATAATCCTCATCTCTTCAGCACTTAACTTAATATTATGCTTCTCTTTTATGTCCAACATTCTACATCATAAAGCATTGTAGGTCTACAACCATATTATACAATTTTCACTTAAGTTTGAGGGGGAATTTTTTATCACACAACAAGTCCAATGCATTCCTCCACTTCAACCATCCAACATCAATTCTACTAATAATATCCCCATATGTTTTACCATCACTTTGAACAATAGATCCAAGATATCTAGAATGTGTACTCTTATTAATGACTTGATCACCCAAAGTCACAATCCTTTTACTAGAACTATTAATACTAAAATTACACTCCGTATATTTAGTTTTAGATCTACTTAAACGAAATCCTTTAGACTCTAAGGTTGACCTCCTTCAAGTTTACCTTCAACTCCCTCTCTAGTCTTATCAACAAAGAGAATATCATAAGCAAAAAACATGCAACAAGGTACAACCTCTTGCAATTGTCTAGTGAGAACATCCATGACTAAAGTAAAAAGATGTGGGCTTAAGGCTGATCCTTGATGTAATCCAACTAAAATAGGAAAATACTTGGTCAAACCACCTTGCGTCTGAACACAAGTAACAACTCTTGAATACCAATGTCTAGTGAGAACATTATTAACCCCCTTTTTTCTTGAACTCTCCATAGCACTTCTCTTGGACCTTTATTATATGCTTTCTCTAAATCAATAAATATCATATGTAGATCCTCCTTATTCTCTCTATACTTCTCCATCAAACCTCTCAATAAATGTATAGCTTCCATTGTAAACCAGCTTGACATGAATCCAAGTTGATTTTGAGAAACGTTAGTATCACGCCACAACCTTTGCTCCATAACTCTCTCCCATAGTTTTAAATTGTTACACATTAACTTAATACCTCTATAATTTGCATAATCTTGTGCTTCACCTTTATTCTTAAAAATAGGAATCAACACACTCATTCTCCACTCATTTGGCAACTTTTTAGTTTTCAAAATAATATTAAAAAGTTTAGTAAGCCAAGAAATTCCTTCATCTCCTAAACATTTCCAATATACCAAGGCATTTTAAAGTTCCCTTGAAAAATGTCTATCCTAAAAAAAAAATAATAAGAGTATTGAAATCTTTATTGGTATTGAATGGGCACAATTTATAACTCTTCATAACTCCCCTTGTTATATTGCTCATTTATATGAAAATATTTTGTCGCGTAGAGAAATAAGAAGCAAGTGGTTGTTGTTAAAAGTAGACATGAATAGGATTCAGGGCCATTTCTTATGAAATTTATAAAGTAATGTGGCTTAAAAAGCTTGTTGAAACCTTAAAACATTCTATTAAAGAATCAATGATATTGATGTTTGAGCAAGCTATATTTAGCATTGACAATTTTACTAGACTAAATATGTTAAGATTGATAGAGGCTTATTAAAAGAAAATATTGAACAAAAATTATGAAAGTGATCTACACTCCTAGGAAATCCCAAACAACTACTATCCTCACTAAGGACTTTTGTCTAATACAACTTCATTTCTCGGCTTCAAGGCCCAAGCTAGGAATAGTTAATATATATCCCTAGTTTGAGGGGAAGTATAGAATCTCTAGACATAAAAGGCTGTATACAGTAGCCTTGCACTTGATTTGATGATGTTATGACTGCAACAATTCATGAATCTAATACAAATAGACATAAGGGGTGAGAAATCTTTAAGAAATAATCAAAAGGAGCTGCTAGAAGTCAGAATCCTATTCTAGATTGTTACATCAAGGCAGAAAACTATCAATTCCATATTTTTATGGCAATTAAATTTGCTTGAACTTGCTTGCATCCTATGATCATCCTAGCTGTACTGTCTTGTGCCACATGCTAAATAAAAAATCTCTTTACTTTTTTTATAGCTAGGAGAGCAATATAATGTATTTATTTTTCCAATATTTGGTCGCTCCCTTCCATATTTGGTCTATTAAACAGGCTATATCTCCTCTATATAAATTGTCTATGGCTTTCTATTTGGACTGAGAATTAAATTCTCTCTTCTTTGTTTCAATATGGTATCTTGTTCTTCTCTTCTTGTTTTCAAGACTATGTTTAAAGGTAACACAATTGCGATTTTTGTTTCTAAATTGGCATCTGTTCTTATTTGCATTGCTCAAAGTAATGTTTGTATAACTTTTTTGTTTTGTTTAATTATAAACTACATGATCTGGTTGGTGTTTCCACTTGTTTGTTTCCTTGACAAGCAGTGTCCTATGCATTGACTTGTAGGTGGTGCGCTGGAACTACACTTCAGATGAAAGAAAAGCTGTATTAGAGCTCGTCAGTTACATAAAGAGTGTTGGTTCAATGATGCAACGCTGTGACACACTTGTGGCAGATGCTTTATGGGAGACAATTCATGTAGAAGTGCAGGATTTTGTTCAGGATAAACTAGACACAATGCTACGGACTTCATTTCGGAAAAAGAAAGATCTATCAAGGTAAGGGAGAACTGTTGATATGGCAATTACCACTGATAGTTACTGATTAGCCTTTTTACATGTACTAATGCAAAATCGATATTCTGTTAACATTTTTTTTAGTAGTAGAAGTAATGTAAAGTGTCCTAGGTTAATAATGGTTATGATTCTCCTAAAAGTTTCATATATTTTCATGTTCCAATAATGCATGCAATTATCTTGTTAGTTATTTTGAACATCACTCTTTATGAATGGTTTCATTTTTATGTGCTTATGCTGAAAATAATGTAATGATTTGTTGTTGATAGTTTAGAATACTACTGTGGATTTTATAATTATTCACACTTTTGAAATTTTAGATGTCCAAAATAGTTGGAGAAAATGATCAAAATGGTCTATTGATTCTTTATGAAATATCAAAATAGTCCCAAGTATATTAAATGACCATTTTTGTATCTCTCCTTAAAGAGGAACCAAAATAATCCCACCATGAGATTATTTTGATTCCTTTTTAAAGAGTCGAGGGACCAAAATGGTCTTTTAATATAGTTGGTGATCATTTTTGCCCTTTATAAAGAGTCAAGGGACCATTTTGATTATTTTCTCCTAAGAGTTATATGGATACTAGTATTGTTCCAAGGCGTTGCAACCCGGATATACTGTGAGGGGATGCAATTAAAATTACCAAAAAGTATTAGTTGATTTCTTTACTAGGCCATCATTCAAAACTGCTCTTTGGCAGTATTTTATGAAATATTGCTGGGATGTTTTTCCAGTCAACTGCACCTGGGATTTATATCATGGTTTATCTTTTTTTTTTTTGTTGTGTTTTCCTTAGCCTAGTTGCATATACGTGTACAATCATGTCTGTGTGTGCTTATGCTATTTAATTTTTCTTGAAGTATAATATTATAACCAGAAAATGATATTAGTTAATGAGGGCAATTATGAAGAATTGCTAGTGAAAAACAAGAGAAATACAAACAAATCAGGAAAGAAGATAATATGAGACCAATGATGCAGCATCCAGTGGATTATGGAAGTTACAAAAGAAAAACTCATTTGGATAGTCTTGCTTGAAGGCTTAGGAATACAAGGGAGTTGTGATCTATTTTTTTTGGGTTTTTGCCCTATCTGGTAAACAGGGATTAAAATCTCCTATTAACCAGAATATTGTTGCTTTGAATAGTTATATTTGGAACAGAAGACTGTTGAGAATCGTTACAATGACTGGATCCACAAAATGGAGGGAGCTGGGGTGTTCTGGAAACATGATCAATCTCAATAATAATACCAGCTAATGATGAATTTCACATCTTTGTAGGGCAAGCAGCAGCAGGCATAAATGTCTCGAGTTCGAAAGGAGAGCTTAAAATTAGTTCCAAATACCGAGTTTAGACCTCATCTGATGGAATATCATCCACCAAAGCGATAAGTGGTCGAATTTGAACATTTGGTTGAACCTCTTGTGGTAGAAAGTTAGATTTCCTCAATTCCAAATGAATCTTGAAATAATCTAAGAAATTGTGCCAAAAATCTTATATAAAGAACAATACCTTCAAATTTCAGCCCTCTTCTTATTTCTAGAAGACATGGTTGTTGGAGAATTTTTGTATCCTCGAACGGATTGCATATTTTATAATCGGGTGCGGCATAAGAATATGATATATTACCCCGGAGGGTAAAAAATATCATCCCTTTATGGACTTAATCATAAAATTTACAATTATTTAACAGAGATTCCCCCACTCGATGTTTGGTCGAGTGGGGTTTATTTATTTCTGGGGTACAGACATCCCATAGGGGCAAGCCCCTATGGTTAATTACATCCCAAGTTTGATTTGGGAAAACTTTTGATTAAACTAGTGATTTTGCTTTTTTGGAAGTCATTTAGATATTGGCTAAAGTTGATTTGTTTTGTTTTGAAATCCATGAAAGTCTTGCTTAAAGGTTTAGCCTTTAGGAATTTCAAGGAAAAGTTGGAGAGATCAACTTAGATTTAGATTTTTGGGAAAGAAAGCCAAAGGAGTTGAAGTAGGGGCACTTGATTCTGAGATGGAACTCAGAGGTGCCCAAACTATCCTATGTTTGGCTTTACATTTTAGCAACCTAATTTTGGTTTAAGTTGGTATTTTATTAGAAGATTGGGGCTTACATCCCAACAACACTTGTTGGAGGAATTGCCCGAAAGTTGAGGGCTTATAGGGTGATTTGGAATCAACCCGTGCCTCGGACCCTAAGACTAAGGTGAGGACTACCGAGAGGTAGTGCCTCGAACCTAGATCTAACGAGTGCAAAGAGGGACTTACAAGCTACACCTCACAAGAGGCATAACCCGCCCGACCTCTGGATTTATTGTCCCGCCTGGAAGGGACTACCAGCTAAACTCCTCCTAATCGTTTTTAAAACCATGTTGTCCGGTCTCAATGCAAATGTGGAGTGATAGAGTTGTTTTTATTTAGAAGATAGGTCTTACAACTTGGCTTTGAGGCCAAGATGCCTTAGTATGTATGGTATGCAAAATGTTAACTCATAAAGAAAAGATTTTATTATCTAGTCCTTAAGTTGAGGCATTCTACATGTGACACATTTTTGGCTATGCATGTTTATTTTCGTTTTGAAAACTTGGCTCCTTGAAGGGAGCCATGCAATTTTTTTTTTACTTGAAAGACATGGAGCCTAATTTGATTTTATTATTAGGTTGCTTACATGTTAAGGGGTAGAAAATTTAGTTTTTATCCTAAGAGCCTAACGTAATCAAGTCCAGGCCACACCCACAAAAACAAGAGAAAAAAAACCTAAGAAAAACATGCTTTTTTCTATTGCGCATTCAGTAAACACTTCAACGCATGCTTTTGTATATAAATAAAGACAGAAATATAAATAATGTCCCAGTTATTACAAACATGTTTGGCAGCTGAGTTGCCTGCCATTATACAACCCAGTTAATATTTACAGACTCTACTTGTGGGGCCTTCAAGCTTTACAAAAGTTCTTTAGGCTTCATCTTCTTTGCTCCCTTCCTTTGCTCCAAATCCCCACAAGTTTTACATCCTATTTCTACCAAATACATGATAAAAAAAAGACTCAAATCTGCAAAACAGAGTTAAGAGACAGTTTATATAGCAAGAATATGATCATCTCAAAATTGGCCTAGCACTTAGAGTGCTAAGCACTAGGCCCCTGCTTCTACCCTATTGGCCACATCTTTGGGGGGGTTTTAAGCAGTACCTGTCATGCAAGCAGTTTATTATTATTTATGAGCGCCCCCCACTTTTAGATATGGCCACCTGCACAGAAAAACATTTATATCTCTATACTAACCACTTAAGGGCAAGTGCCCACACACAGACAATCCAAGGGCAATCAATCCACAACATCAATCACATGCGCACACAAAGAAAAAAAAAAAACTTAATCCTAGTATGCCTAAGGGGTTGTGCACCTAAGTGTGTGAGGCTTGTGTGGTATGTCACACTAAAAGTCCTTCTAGAGTTTGGGTCTAAGAAAGGAGTGTCTAACATGTGACTTTTGGGCCACTTGTTGGAGAAAATTCTCCTTAGCTTTTGGAGCTAAGAAGAAGAGATGGGAATCCGACATTTAGCTTTTGAGCTAAATGTTGGAGAGTCCTCTTTCAGCTTTTGGAGCCAAAGAGAGGAGAAATCTCCTACAACTTTAGGGTTGGAGGAGAATTGGGAGAAAATGCAACTTTTGGGTTGCAAATTTAAGAAAGTCTTTGGACACTTTGATGTCCAAAGAGAGAATTGCCCCCCCCCCCCCTTCCAACTTGAGTTTGGAAGGGCAAAGAGAAATAGGATTTGAATCCTAAGCTTGAGGGAAAGTTACTTGTTGTTTTTGGTTCAACAAATAAGATAATTTTCAAAACTTTTAATTCACTCAACATGGGTCGAATGAATGAGGTTTTCATACAACTCTTGAGTTGTAGAAAGAAAGGGGATTTCTCTACAAATTTGGTTTGTAGAGGAGAAAGGAAGAAATGCAACTTGAAGGTTGCAAAATGGAAGATTTTCCTTGAACATTTGACATTTCTTTGAACACTTGATGTTCAAAGAAAGAGACTCACGTTCACTTACTTTAGGCTTAAGTGAATGGAGAGATTTCCTACACATTTTTTTTGTAGAAGAATGAATGTTCCACTTAGAGGTTGCAACTCATGAATAACCTTGAACCCTTGGTGTTCAAAGGGGGATTCATCCTCCCAACTTGGGTTTGAGAGCATGAAGACAGATTTTGAATACTTTCTTACAATTTTAAATTGTAGGAAAGGGGGAAGGAAATGCAACTTATGGGTTGCAAGTCCAAGAACGTCCTTTGAACAATTGATGTTCAAAAAGACGTGCACATTCTCCTAGTTTTAGATTTTAGAAGAATGTGAGGGTTTTTCTACAACTTTTTGGGCTGTAGAAAAGAGAAACAACAAGCAAATTTTGGATTTGCATGTTGAGGGGATTTCTTGGACATTGGGTGTCCAAGGAGGAGCTTTCATTTGCTTAATTAGTGACTAAGCAAATGAGAAAGATTAGGATTTGAATCCTATATTCAAAGGATTATTTGTTGGTTTGTGTTCCAACAAATAGATTACTTGAGAAGCTTCTTACAACTTTGAGGTTGAAGGAGAGAGATGGCCTTCCTACAACTTTTGGGTTGTAGGAAAGGGGAAATCATGTGCAACTTGGAAGTTGCAAGTTAGAGGAATTTCCTTGAGCACTTGGTGTTCAAAGAAAAGGACACACATTCACTTAATTTAGGCTAAGTGAATGGGTTGATTTTCTACACTTTTTTGTTTGGTAGAGGGAGGAAATAATGTGTAACTTGGAGGTTCCACATTCATAGGTGCCCTTGAACATTTGGTGTTCAAAGGGGAATGACCATTCTTCTAGATTTGGGCTTAGGAGAATGAGAGGATTTTCTACAATTCTTAAGTTGTAGAAGAGAGAAACAACAAACAAATTTTGGATTTGCATGTTGAAGGGATTCCTTGGACATTGGGTGTCCAAGGAGGAGCCTTCATTTGCTTATTTAGTGGCTAAGCAAATGTTGAAGACTAGGATTTGAATCTTATATCTAAGGGATTATTCATTGGTTTGTAATCCAATAAATAGAAGATTTGATAAGCTTCCTACAACTTTGGGGTTGAAGTAAGAAAATGTAACTTAGAAAGTTACAAAATTCATAGAAGGTCTTTGAATATTTGGTATTCAAAGAGGGGTGATCATTCACTTAAACGTGGGTTAAATGAATGGAGTTGAAAGGTTAGGTTTTAAATCCTAAGCCTAAACGGGATGTTCAATTGTTAGACCTAGGTTCAAACAATTGAGGGAAAGAACTTAGAGTTTGGTTCCAAGTTCAATAACGCCATGCGATAGTAAGTAGAAGTTTTAGGGAAAACTTCAAATTACTATATATGAAAGGATTTGCTAGCTTTATATTGCTAGCAAATGGAGAGGGGACTTAGGATTCGATCCTAGAGTCTACTAGTGCTCTTTGATTTCTTTAGATGTGAGTTGGAGAGCATCAAGCAAGAGAAACATTTGTTGTTTTCTTGTTCCAACCAATGGGATGACAAAAACCTAGAATTTGATTTTCTAAGTTTGGAAGACTCATGTGATGATGCACTTGAAAGCTTGAGGAACTTCAATTCATCTCATATGAGAGGGTGCTTGTTGGTTTTGGGGTTCCAACAAGGGATGTGAGAAAACTTGGATTTTGGCTCCAAGTTCCAATTGTTTGTAACATGATGCATTAAGGATCTTTTAGGAAAATCCATAATGCAAGGCACGATAAGTATTGATGATAACTCCCAAGATATGCTAGGAGTCAAATGACAAAACATTTGGAACATTGAGAGTGTTCCAAAAGTCATGCAAAGTTGTGTTTGGGGCCTTGAGAAGGTTCCAATCACCATGCATGTGGAGAGATGGGTGAATGCTTGTAGGATTTGTATCCATAAGCAAAGAGAGTTGGACTTAGGATTTCTTAGGATCCTAGGTTAAGATTTGCTCATGCAAAGGAAAATGGATGCTTTGAGATGCTCCAAATTTTCATACATGAGGAAAGGAAGACTACTAGAGAGCTTCCAACTCAATGAAAAGATTTCCAAATCAATTTTGGCACGATTTGGTAGAAAGATTGGTCCTACAATTTGAAATTGGAAGACAACCTAAAATATTATCAAAGCTCTACAAGAAGGTGGTTTTCCCTAAATCGTACCTAATATGATTCAAAAATTTGGGAGCTTGTCTTTGGCCATATTATCTTGCAAATTAAGAAAAATGAGCTTAAATAATCCTTTAACATGATGGAGCATTAATCATGAGCCTTTGAGGTCCACGAAATGCTTCAAATCAGATCTACCAACATTTAGGATTAAATGAGCACATTTATAAAAGTTTGCAAACTAATAGACCCATTAATTTAAGCAATAAACACATCACGTATGGCTTGAATCTTAATGGAGTGGGAAACATGCATTTGAAAATCTTAAGGGATCAAATCACTTTTGTCGTGATTTGATTCATTAAGGGCGTAATGATGAGTTTCCCAAGCTTTGAAAGACTTGCATAACAAAAGTAACTAGCCATAAACTTTTTATCACAAGCTATACAACATATCCAAAGGATAGGTTACTCAAACACTTGTTCTAGGATTTTTTTTGAAGTGAAACTTTGAGGTCCACATTAAATCTTGCACCAAGTTATCACAAATATTTTGAATATGTTATAGGGCTTATGACAAACTTCACAAGTTCCACCAAATTTCTAAATCATGTATTTACTTCACGCGTGACACTAATGTTGTATAAGTATATGCAAACAATGTGAGGTTTGAGTGGATATGCAAGCTACACACTCCATTTGGCTACGAAAAGTGACACAACCTAGTCTTGAATGTGGGTGAAGGCTATGTCATACGATATGAGTGCAAAAATCATTCATTTGAGGGGGGTTGGACACCAATCCAACACCTCTATGCGCATTAGAATCCTCTTGGGGTTCTCACATGAGAATCCATAAATGAAAATTATCAAATTTTCATCGATTTACGAAGAGGACAGCCGACGGAGGTTTTTTTTGGGGACCAAAAATTAAAGTTTCTAAGGACCTAAAGTTTGGGATCGTCAACCACATTGCATTTGGCCTTGGGAGCCTTAAGGTTTCGCCTAAGTTTTAGTGGTATACCTTCCCCGGGTTGTCCAAGCGCTCCTATCCACGTTCCAAGCTTTGTCCAAGCTCCGCTCCAAGCTCCAAGTCGCTGTCCAAGGTATTCCGGACGTCGCCGCTGCTGTCCGGGACGTTTCGAAGGCTCCAAATCGCTGTTTGAAGGCTCCCGGAAGCTGTTGGCTGCTGTCTACACACTCCAAACAATAGGTTTTGCTGTTCGAGAGTCTCCCGGAGCTAATTTCGTCGTCGAGAAGTCACCGGAGTTGAAAGAGAAGGGAGGAGAAGCCTTCCTTTGCTGTTTGGAAGCTTCAAATGGCTTTTAACCCGCCTCGAGGTCGCCGGAGACGAAGAAGGAAGAAAGTAGAAGCGTTCTTCCGCAAGAATGTCTCGCCAAAAGCCAAATCTGGGCGAAATCGAAGGCTCTGGGGCGAACTTGGAGGCCGGCAGCTCCAAGAGGTCCGGCGGTTGAGGGGAAACCGACGCCTGGGAAGCTTAGCCGAAGCCTTGAGCGGGGTCGGAGGGCAGATCCGCACGCAAGAAGAGGGATTTCCGCCTCTATCTCCCGCTCTCTCTCGCTCGTCCTCTCTTTGTGTCGGGACGGGAGCGGGAAAGCAACAGGGGAGCCGAATGAGGCTCCCCACTCGTTTCGTCCACTTAGGGGCGCCAGCACAGAGCGAACGACGCCCCCGTTCCGTCCCATCGGACAGCCTCGTTGCGAGAAACGAGAGAAAAATCTACTCGAGTAGATTTGGCTGCCACTTGAAGTGAAATTGAGTGGGATTTGAGAAGAGATCTCAACCCTAGATCAAGAAATTTGATTTTGGAAATCAAATCAGCTTATGATCTCATTAGCTAGGGTTGAAATTGAGTCTAGATTGGATTCGACCCGAACCGATTTGGGTCGGTTTGGGTCCGATTGAGTTCGACCAACTTAATTCCATAAAATTGAACTCGAATCAGTGTCGAATCACGTCGAATTAGGTTCGACGATGCTCGACGGGGTCTGAATTGATTTGATTTAATTTTAATTTAATTAAATTGATTTAATTTAATTAAATTGAGGTTCGATTTGAGTCAATTTTGTCTCGACGTCGATCGACTAAGTTGATCGAGCGCGATCGAGCCTAGTCGGGCTCGATCGGGGTCGGGTCGGTGCGAAAATATTCGTCAACAATGGTGCCTATTCATACTCATTTTCAAAATTAGAAATGTCCAATTCTACCAAACTCTAATTGTAGGTCTAGAAAGACAGGAGTAGCAGCATCCACTTACAAATGTTTTCAAGTTATAGATCATAAGAAATATAAAGTGGATTGGTTGAAGTAATTGAAGTAGCAAGAATGTGATCCTGATAGGAGATTCTTCAGAGGAATAAAAGTGGAGTTCCACTCTTACGCACATATCACATAGGTATCGACACTGAGACAACTCAAGAACATTTGTGAAAATTACACTATAAAATGTCCCCAAGGGCAAAAATAGACTAGTATTCACCCATTACACAATATGAAATGACTCGAGATCATGAAACAAATTTATATTCCACAATTTTAAATGCTTTTAAGTAGGGACTGCTGAACCATTCGATTCTAGCCACCATCGTCATGGAACAAACACTTCACGACTTCAGATGAATTTTTTTCCTGCCTTTGACCTTGCTATCTAATCTTCACCGTGATTGTTTGCTAATGCATTTTCTATCTATGACAGCTCTTGATCTATGATGCACGGACACGGACACGGCGACACGGACACGACACGACACGGACACGGGACACGCATTTTTTTGAAAATATAGGACACGGGTACGGCGCGGACACGGCAATACATTTTCTTATGTGTGTGTGTGTGTGTGTGTATATATATATATATATATATATATATATATATATATATATATATATATATATATTATATATATATAATATATATATATATATATATATATATAATATCATATTAAAAATGACAAACAATAATAAATGAATGACATGATAACTTGTCTAGCTTATAATAAAAAATATTTAGTACAACCACAAAAATATAAACAAATAATCACTTACTACAACATCAAGCATTCAAGCTTCAACTACTATGATTAGCTTTAGAGGTTTGTTTTTGGCCTTCAATATCATCATCATTGAATATCAATACGTTCAACTCTGGTTCAACAAGAGAAAGATTTGTAATTGTGCAAAAAGAGAGGAGATGAAAATACCTTCATTGCCAAAGAGAAATGAAAATGAGAATATTCGATAAATGAGTATTAAATGCAGACGTTAATTTGGTGTTGTGGATAAGAAATAAGAAATTTAGTTTAAATCTCGCCAAATATAAGAAATTATATTTTAAAAAAATTATAAAATATTTAAGATATGCGTGTCGGACACGCGTGTCCAATTTGTTTTTAATATTTTTTTAATCGGACATATTTTCGGCGTGTCCGACACGTGTCGGAGGAGTGTCGGACGAGTGTCGTGTCGGACACGGTGTCGGACACTGCACGCCTCTTTGAGGAGAAGTGTCGGTGCATCATAGCTCTTGATCTAGCAGCTTGTAAATTTTTTCCTTATATTCAAATGTAGCTCGGAAATCTGATCATTCTTTCACTCAGTCAAATTTAATGACCAAATTGTGAATTAGGAATGGCTTGGATCTAGCTTCGATCAAATGAGACCTAGAACAAACTAAGCTTGCTTGAGAATGGATTACTCATTGATGCCTGTGCGTATAATACATCTCTGCATGCTATTGAATTCAATAGCGCGTCTTTGTCATTCATTTTGGGGTATTTTGGAGTATAGTGTTTTGCTGGGATCCCTTACCCTTTCTACTGTTTAGATATGAGGTGTTAGCGAACCAAATAGTCCCATTAGGCCCTAGTTGATTTATGGTGATCCAAGTTGGCTCTTACTTCACGACCTATCAGTAGTTACAATTTTGTAGATTGCTGCTATCAACCCCTATGCTTGAACACATTGGAATGTGCTAGTAGTTGTGGGTCCCAATGCCATTGTTTCTCTTTTCCCCTTGCAGGTAGCTTTTGATAGAATTTTTAGGACAAAATTTTGCAGTTCGGTATAGGGATACCCATCTTGCATTTTTGGCCGTTCAGCCACCCCATAAGTTTATAAAATAGTTTCTTGCGGCATGATAAACTTGGGTTTCACTCCATAGGCATTGTGGTCCAATCGATAGTTACCATATGTGAGTTTGAACCACTACTTACCAAATGTGAGTTCAATGATTAGATATTTGTAACAAGGCACAATCTTTTGAGTTTCTTTATCTTTTTAATATTATTTACTTATTAAGCAGAATGGTTTCAGCAAGACTTAAACGGTAACTTTGGTTTCAGATAGCCAATATAAAGTTTATTTTCAACAGTTTGTTGATATCATATCTTCTGGTTCTCAGTTTTGATTTCAATTTCAGTTTCTTTTGAATAGTATTTACATAAAGCAAACCAAACTAATTAATTAGAATATTGTAACATTATCTATTTTATTCTAAATGAAATTACTTGGTAATGTTTAAAACGTTTAATATGAATTACAAATAAAGGGATATCCAGCCTATAACTTCCTTTCATACAAATGACAGTTACTTGCATGTATTATTTAAATCCAAAGATTGGTGCTGTTATAATGCTTTGTTTCCTGACATTAAATCTCTAAGCATCGGATTTGTATTTTCTTTGATGTTTTTTTGAGACATGCGGCCAATATTGTTTCCATACAGCTTTCTATTAAAGGCAAAGCTAGTAGTGTATGATTGATGGCTATGTGACATCGTCATTTAATTGATTTTAAAGTCTTTATTAAACAAAATTAAGATTGAATAAGGTATCAATGTTAACTTTCTCATACATTTTACATCTTGATTATTTTATTTGGTTTAGTCTACGTGGATGTCTTAAAGGCTTATATGTTGCATTCTTCCTTTATGTCCTATTATTCTTTTCTCGTTGATCCTTATCATGCTCGAATATTATTTTCTAAGGCTTCTGAGCTGGTTTGATGTAAAATTATGTTTGACTATGTAATCAAATTGTAGAAGCTGTGGGCATCATTTTGCATTGATTGATTAATAGATTAGGTAATAGGAAGATGGGCATTCATTAGTAATGGAGGGCTTGGATAAGTTGATATTTCAAAGAAAAAGAATATTTTTGTTTAAAAAAATTGTTAATCCATTGATAATCTGTGGGTAATCATGTACCATATATAAATAAGGTACTTGTTTTTCATAGACTTTTTGGTAATAGAATTGTGGTTCATATATCTGAAGTTTTCATGACAGCTTTATGCCCAGCAACTAACGGATATATATTTTTTTTCGTGTCAATCTATAAACTTATAGGATTCTTTCTGATATGCGTACGCTTTCAGCGGATTGGATGGCCAATACAAGCAGGCATGATACTGAATTGCATGCGTTGCGCCAAGAAGGTGAAGAGCCTAGGCCAAATATATTTTATCCAAGACCAGTTGCACCTACTGCTGCCCAGGTTATATTTTGGATATTTTTTATAGTTAAAATTTAATTTCTTATATATATATATATATATATAATTTTGTTATTATGCAATCAATTATAATTTTCTTTTTCATTTTACTTTGATAATTTGAGCTATGAATCTTTTGTTTAGGTTCATTGTCTGCAATTTCTGATCTGTGAGCTTGTTGCTGGTGGCAATTTGAGAAAGCATGGGGGTCTTTTTGGAAACAGCGGTTCTGGAATTGCAGTTGATGATCTCAAGCAATTAGAGACGTTCTTTTACAAGCTTAGTTTTTTTCTACATATTTTAGATTATACAGGTTTGTTTTCACAACATTTGCATCATTGACCAGGGTTGCAACTGCCCTACTATGAATTATTTTCTGTTTATCATTTTTCTTTTTTAAATACGATCAGTAGCTTCCTCATATTTAGTGAAGTTTCCTTTTATAATCCTTGGCTTGAAATCGGAAGATATATTGATGCGGTACTATTACTGGCATATCCATCCTAGATTTTAGCGGCAGCTCTGTTTCTAAGATAATAACAGGATTCAGTTCACTTTTATGCTGCTGCCTTGTCGCCTTTCTGTTATGCAGGCCCGTTTGCATGCAATTTCCCTATTGCTTCTTGGGATTGTTCTCTTTTTTTTCCATATGCTGGCGTTAGTTGAAAATTTCTGTTCATGGGAATCATGAGATTTACCGAAGTAATATCCTTCTTGATCCATTCAAATTGTGTTTTTTAGATAGATCCTGCCTCTATCTCCTTGGCTTAGGAATTAAATTTTGCATATAATTAACTTTGATATTTGAAATTAGTGTTTCAAAGTGCTCAACATAATGTAATGTGCAAGAGTTTATTTTTGCTTTAGTGTGCAAAGTGCCAAGCTGATTAGGATAGAAATTTAGAATCTTGGCTCTTTTACGGGAAATTTAATGAAAATTAATAGATATTATGATTCATAGGAATATAAATATGCTATGTATTCAGGAAACTCAATTGGTTGGAGAAAAGGCTAAGGAGGTTCATAGCTTAGGATTCAAATTATGGTATTCAGGTAGGAGTATTACTAAAAATGGTGTATGAATTATAGCTTTGAAGATTGTTGTTAATGTTAAGAGTATTAATATTTTATGTTCTTATGTTGTTTAAATAGGTTTGGATGTGTTCAAATTAAAATTTGAAATGACTTAGAATAATTACTATAAAGTATATCTTTAAAAAAGTTTTTTATTGAAGGAGATTTAAAATGAATATGTTGTTATAGAATGGTTTAAAATTGAGCAATATGAGGCTCGCCTTTGCGCAATTCCAGTTAAAAACGCATCAATGCTTACGCCTCAAGTTTTTTTATGAGGCTTGCGCCTCAACTTGGTTGAGGCCCGCCTCGCCTCAATGGCATGAGGCTTACGCCTCACGCTATATATATATATATATATATATATATATATTAAAACTTATATAAATCTTGAAGTAAATGCCCGACATTGGACTCTATAGGAGAGGAGGAAGGAGAGAGAGCAGTTCATCATAATGATGATTCAAATGAAGAACCCCTTAGTGATGACAGTGCTGATGACTTATGAGTTCTTATGTGATATGTCATTGCTATTTATTTTTGGAAATTTGAATTATATGTTAATTAAAAAAATATTGGGATTTGGGAAAGATAAAATTTTGAGTTGAACTATATTTCATGTTATCTTATTATTGGGATATTTTGATTTCACTTAATATCTTATGCTTTTTTATGTTTTATGTTATACACTCATTAGTATATAAAAAATTTATCATTTTATGTTTACGCAATCTTTTGATTTTTTAGGCTTACGCCTGAAAACGCCTTGAGGCTTACGCCTCGCCTTACGAATGAAAAACGCCTCAATACCTGAATACGCAATTTTAAACATTGTGTTATAGTGATAGAAGATTTTTAAAACATTCGTGGCTATGGGTTTGGAGCTATTAATAAGAGGTAGGATCATACTAGATTTTGCTTTAGCTTAAGATTTTTTAATTTTTAGTATCTTAGCTTTTGTATATCTCACCCCCCCCCCCACACACACACACACCACTCTCCTAGAGCTTGTAATCTGGGTGAAAGGAGGAGATATGAGGGTAAGGAAGCTTAAGATGCCTATTTTTGAGGGAGTGGTTGCCCATGCTGGATTTACAAGGTGGAGAGGTATTTTGTCGTTAATGGGTTTACAGAGGAGAGACTGACAACAACTAACTTGTGTTTGGAGGGGAAATCATTAACATGATACCAGTGGAGAGATATGAGATGACCCATACGGAGCTGAAGGGAACTAGTATGGGAGGAGACTTCAATGAATAGTTTTTCTCTTTGATGCAATAAGGTTCAATGGTGGAGTACCGTGAGAGGTTTGAGTACCTGACTAGCTGGTTGGACTAGCTTTCTGAGACTATACTAGAGGGAATCTTCTTGAAGGGGCTCAAACTAGAGATCGAGGTGGTAGTTAGAGTGAGATGACATTTCGTGGTTTTAGAGAGGCTATTGAGCTAGCCTAGTTAGTGGAGGATAAAAAGCACTTGGAGGGTGGTGTGTGTGTGTGTAGGGGTGGGGGTGGGGTAGGCAACATTTTTGTAGGCTTGTACCAGATGATTACCATCTTTTTAGCACCTAAGGGGCCAACACCGAGTAGCCTTCGAGAGACCCCAAAGGGGAAGTCTATAGGAGGGGGAATTAGAGGAAATTTCAAGAAGCCCATTGAGAAGGAGCTGCAAGTGAAAAAGGCGAAGGCACTATACTCCAGATTTGATGAGAGGTAAACACCGAGGCATAAGTGTAAGGACCAAAAACTTTAGGTTCTCACTGTCTGTGATGACGAGGAACCTGAGGTGGGGGTGAGGGCATTGATAGAGGAAAAGGAATAGTTTCATCTAGACATGGCAGAGGTCTTCTTGAACATAGTTGTGAGATTCACTATAATTAACATCATGAAAGTGAAATGCGAAATAATAGACAGGGAGGTGGTGGTGTTGATAGAAAGTGGGGTTACCCACAATTTTATCTCCAATCAGGTCGGTAGGCCAATTGGTGGTGAAACTGGTGGATACAATTTTCCATGGAGTGATGATGGGCCCCGGGAAAGTGGAGGGGTAGAGGAGTGTGTAGGGGAGTAGTTCTAACCATATAGGGGGTCCAGGTGAGGGATAATTTCTTTTTATTGGAGTGAGGGAGCACTGATATCATCCTGCGGATGAAATGACTAATGACTTTGGGGGATACCAAGGTTAATTGGGGAGCACTGATGATGAAGCTAGTGGTGGAGGGAAGAAGGGTGGTGATCAGTGGAGATGTAGGGTTATCAAAAGCCATGTTGTCTCTTAAAACTATGGTGATGATCCTATAAAAGGTTGGAGGAGGATTTTTGGTGGAGCTGTAGAGCTTAGAGGGGATCATATTGGAGGGGGGAGACATTCCGCCTTCGGTACAATGCTTATCCAACAATTCAATGATGTATCTCGACCACTATAAGGATTGCTACCATAGAGGGAGCAGGAGCACACTATCACCTAGAGGGAGGAGGTGCCACCAATAAGCGTCGGGCCTTACGATTGCGTTGAGTTTCAAAAGGATGAAACTGAGAAGTTGATCTAGGAGATGTTGTAGGCAATAATAATCAGGCCGAGCGTGTGTCCATTTTCTAGCCCATTCTTACTTATCAAGAAGAAGGATGGGACTTGGAGATTTTGTGTGGATTATCAGACCTTAAATAGGGAGACTATGTTTGATAAGTTTTTTATTTAAGTAATAGATGAGTTGCTGGACAAATTCTGTGGAGTGGTGTTGTTCACAAAGATGGATATGAAGTTGAGGTACCATCAGAATAAGATGAGAGATATGGATGTCCCGCAAATGGCTTTTAGGACACATGAGGGACACTACGAGTTCTTGTTGATGCCCTTTGGCCTCACCAATGCCCCCGCTACATTTCAGTTTTTCATAAAGAGGTTATTCCGGCTATACCTCAAAAAATTTGTATTGATTTTCTTTGATGACATCTTGGCGTACAGCAGGTTGGGTGTGGAGCATTTTGAACACTTAAGGGTGGTATTAGAGGTGTTATAAGAGCATCACCTGAGGGCCAACCTGAAGAAGTGTTGTTTTGCACAGATTAATGTGGAGTACTTAAGGCACATGGTATCTTAGGAAGGGGTGACGGTAATCAGGCCATGATTGAGACAATGCTAAAATGGCCTCTACATAGGAATCTAAGAGAGCTGAGGGGTTTCCTATGGTTGACTTGGTATTACAGGAGGTTTGTGAGGGAATACAACACCACAACATGGTCATTGACAGAACAACTGAAAAAGGATATCTTCATGTGGGGAGAGGCAGCTACTCAGGGCTTTGAGAGGTTGAAGAAGGTCATGAACACGGTACCGATTCTGGTCCTACTAAATTTCAGCCAGACTTTCATGGTAGTGACTAATACATTAGGGTATGGATTGTGGATAATGCTCATGCAGAATCATAAGCCCATAACTTACTTTAGCTAAGTGTTGACAGCCAGAGCTAAGCTGAAGTTAGTATATGAAAGGGAGTTGATGACATTGTGTTAGCTATTCAGAAGTGTCAGCTATATTTGTTGGGCCAACATTTTATTTTTAGGTCATAACATAGAAGCTTGAAGCACTTATTAGAGTAAAGGATGGTGACCAAGAAGCATCGGAGATGGTTGTCAAAGCTTTTGGGGTATGATTTTGAGATCCAATATAGGTGAGAGTTTGAGAACATGGCAGTTGATGCATTGTCCAGATGCGTGGGGGAGCTCCATTAGCCATTTTGATATCGCTGATGTTGGTTTGGGGGGCTATTAAAGAGGAGATTGTACTGGACGAGGAGCTGAGGAGCATTAGGGAGGATCTACTGAGGGTTGAGAGTAGCCAACATGTTTATTCCTTAGAGGGGGGAGAGATTGCTTTACTAGGGAGTGTTTGTGTTTTCATGGACCTCGGTCCATATTACATACCTGTTGCGGGGGTTCCATGGGAGCGCCATTGTGGGTCATTCTGGTGTGCAAAAGACATACAGGAGATTGACAGTCGAGTTGTATTGAAAGGGGATGCACAAGAATATTGAGGAGATGGTGGCTAGATCTGAGGTATGCTAGAGTAACAAATAAATTGCCATTGCTCTAGGGGGATTACTTCAACCCCTAGCTCTTCTAGACAGAGTGCGGGATGTCACCATGGATTTATAAATAGTTTATCCCGATCTGTAGGGTTTATAATGATTTTGGTGGTGGTTGACAGATTGAGCAAGTATGCTCATTTCATTCCCCTAGACATCCTTACACAGCAGAGACAATGACAGCATTATTTAGTAGAGGGTGGTATGATTGCATGCGATACCAGAGTATATAGTGTTTGGCCGAGATAAGATGTTCCTTAGTCATTTTTGGAGGGAGCTATTCACGCTGCATGGGATAGTGCTAAAGAGGAGCACCACTTATCACCCTAGATAGACGGGCAGACGGAGGTGTTAAACAGGAACATGCAGACGTACCTGCGATGTTTTGCTTCAGAGATGCATCAGTTGTGGGAAAGTGGCTAGCATGTGCAGATTACTAGTACAACACTTCATATCATTTAGCTTCGCAGATGACACCTTTCAAAGTGTTATACAGAAATGACCCACCTCACATGGTGCACTTTTGGCAGAGTAGCATACCAATTTCTTCAATTGAGCAGTACTTGGAGAAGAGGGATAGAGTGTTGGATGAATTAAACCGACACTTGTTTTGGGCTCAACAGATCATGAAGAAGCAAGTGGATGTGCATATGAAGCTTTGTCCCTACAAACAAAGGACGATAGATAACATAAGGAATGAGAGGTTGGCTCAGAGGTACTTTGGCCGTTATGAGATGTTGGAGTGGATTGGAGCATTGGCTTATCAATTGAGGTTTCCTATGACTGCTACAATACACCCAATGTTCCACATGTCAGTGTTGAGAATAACTATTGTTGATCATGCATCTAGTTTAGAGTTACCCGTGATACTGACAGAGGATTTGGAGGTGGTTTTGGAACAACTAGAGCTGAAAGGGGTAGATATAGAGAAGTAGGGATCAAGGAAGTTTTTATAAAATGGAAGAACCTACCCGACTATGATGGCACATGGGAGCTGTATGAGAGAGTGAAACATTGATTCTCATCTTTTCACCTTGAGGACAATGTGGGTCTTTAGGTGGGGGGTATTATTAGACTAGTCCAGGAGGGACCAATCTTGAAAGGACCGACCCTTATTTACTCTAGATGGAAGCCTAGTCTGCCCCAATAGCTATCCACCCCCCCTTGGGTTGGAGTCCATGGCTTAATGCAAAGAGAGGAGGGGGTAGGTAGGAGGGAATTTTAAATTGGGAGGGCTATTTTGGTATTTTTTCATTTTATTATATGATTTAAGTAGTTTGGTTTAGTATAGGGTTAGGGTTATGCCTTATTTTGCTGAATTTCGATTGTGCTTAGGGTGATTGGGCTCTGCCTACCGGCTAGGGATTTGGGAGAGTCGTATCTTCTTCTCCAATTGAAGATTCATTGTATCTTTCTTTGTTTTGGTTCTGTATATCATCAATTAAAAAGGTTTTTCTCTGGTTATTCTTCATAGTTCTTCCAGTGATTTGCATTTGGGATTGCTATAATTAAAATTCAGCCAATGATTCTCAATTTCTATGAGGACTTCCTATAAGAAGGTCATTTAAATATTGTAAATTCCAAAAAATTGTGGCATTATCTCAAATTTTTTGGCATCTCATTTGACCTTATTGTACAAGCATTTTTTCATTTCCTTGCGTTCTTTTGTATTTCCATCATTTGTAAATTGACATCCAATCCTCTGCCAGGATTTCTATGCTAGTTTTTCCCGTAGCTATTCTATATGGTTACTTGGCGACCTCTATTGATGGTGGATTCCATAGATATTAGTTGTATTTGCTTTATATACTTGTTTGTGACGACTCATAGAAGATTTTTCAGAAGCACTCTATATATGGGCCTTATTAGCCTTACGAATGCCAAAAACTTATTTGTTTCTGTAAAAAAATTCATATTATGTAGATTAATGCAGGATTGTAGCTGGCTTATTCAGTTAGGATTGTAGTCACTTCTCTGTTGTTATATGTTTCTGGACTAGCACGTTTGGTTCCTTCTTCTATGTTGCCACCTTGTGGTCTTTTTGTGATGCGAGTCCTGGTCCTGCTTACGTGCCATTACCTACTGCTTTGGATTTATCTGCTGTCGCAATCCATTACTGCTGATTGCGAATTTCTATTTTTGGTGGTTAACTGAAGCCTATTCCCTATTAAATGTTCAACTCTCGCTATTTTGAACGATCTGCCCTCTATGTTTGTGGCTTCAAAGTTGAGTTTCAGATAAAATCAAGTTTGAGGAAAGGGGAAATGAAATAAATCTTGTAGTACTCCAGCCTACTCAAAATTCTCTTAGTACGTCAAAGCTTGTGATGGTTGCTCAGTTCGAAATTCTTGTTATTGAGAAATTTAAAACCGTCAGCTTCAAAATAGGCTCATAAGTTAGTGGGAAAAGATTGCTCATACCAAATTGAGTGCTACAAGAAGTTATATCCAAATAGTTATTCAGTACCCAGGTTCTTGTGAAGTACTCTTTCTTCTTCTTCTTCTTCTCTCTCTTTCTCTCTCTCTCTCATTCTCTCTTTTACCCTCTCTATTTCTCTGCCTTGCTCTACTTCTCTATCACTCGCTCTTTCCCTCTGGCTTACTCTTTCTCTTTATCTTACCCCTCTCTTGCTCTCACACTCTCTCTAACTCTTTCTTTCTTTCTCTATCTCTCCACTCCCCAGCATCCTATCTATTTGGAATAAAATTATGCTGATATTATGCCGACCATATTTTCTATTCCATGGATGAGAAGTTTATAAATTGATGATTTAGTCTTGTCAGTAGGCAACTTTAATTCAATATAATTTCTTCTTTCACTTTTCAGTCTTTTATGTGCATGGCGGAAGTGATTTCTTTTAGTGCGATGCAAGTGCTATTTGCAAATTCATAGGAGAAGTCATGTCCTCATACTAGAATGAGGCCTGGATTTCTTACCTTGGTAAATTTTTCCCTTGATTAGATGTCTTCTATGTTTCTTGTGATTGAATTATTAGTGTTCCTAACTTTGTTTAATTTAAGTACAAGTAGGATGCTAATTATGGTGATTAAATTATAATTGTGTGTTGATTTTGAGTGGTTCAAAGTTTACATTTATTTTCTCGAATTTATTCGGTCTATTTGCATTATTTTACTGGTTTTAATTCTCATGTTTATTGGTTCACATCTAAAAAGGTAAGTTTTGGTGTTAGTTGTCTTTGATATGTGAATTTAAGTTCCTTGTTTGATCTATGTACAAAAAGTTTAGTTGTACTTCAAGATGTTGTAGTAGTTCCATGTATGGTTAAGTGTATTTCCTTTCTGATGACTTTTGATTGAAAGCTTACGCTTTTAAAATTCCTTCATTTCCATAGCTTTAAAACAATTCTTTTTGGAGATTTTGCTATCTGTAGTAGTAAGCTCTTTTATCCAAAATTTTGTATGGCTGAAGTTCAAGTTGAATACAGCTTTGTTATCGGCTCTGGTAATTGATAATTTTATTGTTCTAACTTCAGCTACAGTTGGTACGTTGACGGACCTTGGTTTCCTTTGGTTCAGGGAATTCTATTTGGAATCTTCTCGTGTCATCCAGGTGAAGTTTGTGCGTATTGTTTTTTTTTGTCCCATATATGTGTAGACTTTTATCCGTATGATTGATATGTGTGAACTCATTTATGACTTGTTTGGTAGGATAGTTGACCTACGTTCTCTAATCTTCTTGAAAAAATTCAACACCATCTGATGCTTAGCTCATCTCTGTTGTTCATTGAGTGCATTCTTTTGCTTGCAGCCCTAAAAAAATAAGTGGGGAGTGATTAATAAGGTTTCTTGAGGGAGAAGATAGACATCAATTAAAAGAGTATCTATTTCAAGAAAGAAAATGGGAGGCTGTAAAGTGAAGAGGGAAAAGCAAATAGGATTATTGAAGTAGAAATTAGGGAGATGAAAGGATTGTTGGCGAGAATGGATGGAGGGGATGCTGCCCCACGACGGTCTTTAAACATGAACTAATACTAAAGATAATATGAAGACGTGTTTAACAACTTGAAGCTTATTAGGCACTCTGATGATGTTTTGCCATCAAAGCAGTTTTTACTTCTCCATTATCATTTGATTGGCTACAGAGTCTGTTATAGTTCTTTTTCGGGCATACAATTAATTTTGATTATTTTTTGTTTAGTTTCCAATTGAATGCTCTCTTCCGTGGATGTTGGTGGATAATGTTATCGAGTCTCAAGATCCAGGTCTCCTTGAAAGCATTCTGATGCCATTTGATATTTACAATGATGCCGCTCAGAATGCACTGACCATGCTCAAACAGCGTTTTCTGTATGATGAAATCGAAGCTGAGGTGCGTAGAAGTCCATTTATTTTATACCCTAACTTCATGTTTTAATCGAAGGCTATGGAAGGCTTTATTTGTTTTATCCTTTGACACATGAAAATGACTTTTCTATGAGGCAGAACTCTACTTGAGGCATCCTTCTTTTTAGCATTCACTTGAATATTTAGAAGCTATTACGTGCAATGCTATTTTTTTTTTCTGGAATGTTCTGCACATATATTTTTTGTGCTTTGCTCCTATAGCAATGGGTCGAAATCTGATCCATTGCACTTTGTGCATGAGTAAAGTAACCTACTATTATTTACTATGATATAGTTTCTTAAAGATAATTAAAAAAAAATTAAACACTTTTTATTGTCTTTTTTTCAGTCCTCAAATAGTGATAAACCTTCTGATACGGACATCTGACGGTGGACGATATTCAAAGGAAGTGTCGAAGATCGATGGCTGAGATCACTCCGTTTTATTTTAGTTTATTAATTGTATTTTGTTTTAATTTTGAATTTTTATTTTTTACTCTTTTTATTTAAGAGTCTTGTCTTATGTAAGCCCAAGGGGCAAATTTGTTTTTTAGTTTTTTTGAGGACTATATATAGAAGCCCATTCTCTTGTATTAGGAAGGATGAAATTATAATAAAAATTTGTGTTCTACACTTGTGTTCTTTTGGGAGGACGTTAGTGAGATTTCTATGAGAATGATTCAAAGTTTTCACTAGCCGCAGGATGGGTCTGGGCTCGTGGCTTGAAGTCCTTTGGAGAAGGGAAACGCATCACCCATTAGTCTTCGGAAGAGTCCAAGGCTCGCGGTTTTATCTTTTATCTTTTTGTTTCTTTTTTTTTTGTTCCTTGTTGTTGTTCCTATTCGCCTTCTCCATCCTCTCCCTTCACCCCACCGAAATCCCACACAAATTCCCCACCAACCTGCCGGCTCTATCCCCCTCTCTCTCCCTCCAAAATTTTAATCCCCCTCCTTGAATATCTTCCATAAATGACCCCCTTAATTTGGGAAGGCGTAATTTCAAATTTCAATTTAATTTGAATTTGAAAATTCTTTCCCAATTTATGAAGTCTTTTTTAGGAAAGTTTCCTAAATTAAATCCAATTTGAATTTTAAATTAATTGGAATTTAATTAAAACTTTCCATATTCCCTCTCCAATTAATTTTCCTCCATTAATTAATTCTCTAATTGGATATCCCATTATGGGAATTAATTAATTCAAATTTCCTCCACCCCCATACCCCTTTCTACATCAGTTTGGTATCAGAGCATGGTTGCCCAGGATGCGAACTCGACGTAGTCAAGCTCTTTTCCACCCCGGGAGAATGATGCGGACATCCGATGGTGGATGATATTTAGAGGAAGAGTCGAAGATCGACGGCTGAGATCACTTCGCTTTATTTTAGTTTATTAATTGTATTTTGATTTAATTTTGCATTTTTTCTTTTTTATCATTTTTATTTAAGAGTTTTGTCTTATGTAAGCTCAATTGACAAATTTGTTTTTTAGTTTTTTGAGGCCTATATATAGAGGCCCCTTCTCTTGTTTAGGGAGGATGTAATTATAATAAAAAATTGTGTTCTGCACTTGTGTTCTTTTAGGAGGACGTTAGTGAGATTCCTATGGGAAGGATTCAGAATTTTCACCAGCCGCAGGATGGGTATGTGCTCGTGGCTTGAAGTCCATTGGAGAAGGACAACGTATCACCACTACAGGAAAACAGCTTATTTCCGGCGGAAATAAATTCGTCACCAATTCTGGTGGCGTTTCGGCGGATTACCGACGAAACATTTTCCGACAAATTTTCCGGCAGAATTTTTGATTGGTTTTCCGACATAATATTTCCGACGGAATTCTGAAAAAAAAAAGACTATAATAAATATTTATAATTAATTATTTTATTAAATTAAGTTAAATAATTAATAACTTATTATCAAAAAATATTTTAATTGGATTTTATTAAATTAAATTAATTAAATAATAATTAATACTTCAGTATTAAATTTGATTAAATAGGTTACGGGTTTTGTTTAAATTGAATAAAAGAACCAAATGTAACAGATTTGAATAAGCGGCATAGTGGTTGGGGCCTCTATGAAGGTTTGGCGAGGGTTCGAATCCCGCCTAAGGCAGGTCGTGTTGCGCGGGTCCTCTAGCCACGGGCGGTGCAGTCATTTCTGTCGTGGGCGGGTTTCTGGAGCGTCTTTGGTTTGGCTGGGCTGGTGCAGCCCGTGAGTGAGTTGCTCTGGCTTGCCGGATGGCTGATCCGATAGTTCTTTTTAAATTTATTTTTTAAATTCCGGCGCAAAATAGTCCGCCGAAAATTGTACCGGCGGAATTATTCCGTCGGAAATATTTCCGGCGGCCTATTATACGCTGGAGCCGCTTTTCCGACGCGCGTTTTACCGTCAGAAAAAAATCCGTCGGAAATTCGCCGGAAATGCTAATTTCCGACGGATTTTTGGTATTTTCCTACGGATTTTGACCGCCGGTAAGACACGAATTTCCTGTAGTGCACCCCTCATTCTTCGGAAGAGTCAAAGGATCGCAATTTTATCTTTTATCTTTTTATTTCTTTTTTTCGTTCCTTCTTGTTGTTCCTATTCGCCTTCTCCATCCTGTCCCTTCACCCCAACAAAATCCCACACAAATTTCCCACCAACCCGCCAACTCTATTCCCCCTCTCCCTCCAAAATTCCAATCCCCCTCCTTGAATATTGATGTAGGCAAGCTTTGGGCCGATTGCTGTTTCTCGGTTT
The DNA here is from genome assembly GCA_022539455.1 of Dendrobium nobile. Taxonomy (NCBI): domain Eukaryota; kingdom Viridiplantae; phylum Streptophyta; class Magnoliopsida; order Asparagales; family Orchidaceae; genus Dendrobium; species Dendrobium nobile. Next base: position 7,497,449 of record CM039734.1, read on the forward strand.
GGTGATGTTACTGCTCTCAGGTGGGCCTTGACTGCTTGGTGTTGAGCTTAAAATTCTGGATTCTACTTGATGTTAGCTCATTAATGATTGAGCTGAAGTTTAGCTCAATAATTGGGGGAATAAATGCACTTCCTAGCTCATTAAATCAAAAAGGTATACTTCTTTTTAGATCATTATTGAGGAGTGGATTTTTGTCCTTCCTCTTCCCCTTTTGCCTTTTTGGTTTCTGCTGGCTGTTGATGTTTCCCTGGTTCTCTCTCTCGGTTTTTCCTTGCTGGCTGGTTTCCCGTGCCTGCGTCTTATCTCCTGTGCTGGCTCTTCGGGTCCCTTGTTGGTTGGCTTCCCGTGGCCTGCTGGTGGGTTTTTCGTGGACTGTTTCCCTGTTTTTCTGTGCAGAATTCCTGCTGATGTTTTGCTGTCTTTTGGCCTTCCATTTGGCGACTTTTGGCCTTTCATTTCCCCAAATTTGATTGGGTTTGGTTGGAGGTGTTATGACTATTTGTCTACCTTCTTTTTCCTATAAAAAAGAGTTGTTTTGGGATGAAAAAGAATGGGTGAAAATGGTATTTTTGGAATAGAAACCTGTGGGTTTGTTGTTTGGAAAAGCTTGCGAGCTTTGTCCAACTTCTCTTCTTCTACCTTCTAGGAAAGCTTGCGAGTTTCTCCTTCCTTTCGTCTTGGCTTCTAATCCCCTTCTTCTCTACGCAAGTGACCACGTCACATGTATCATTCTTCTCGAAACAAATGAAATGCAAGTTTAGGTTTTTATTTTTATGTTTGTTTATATTTATAAGTCAAAGTTTGTAAGAGTCCTTTATATTATAAAAAGTGTCTCTTTTTATGTATATTTGTGTCTTTCTTTTATCTAGGAAGCATTTACTTTTGCTTGAAAAAATTTGGGGCCCTTCCCAAATTTTTTATTGCATCAAATATCTTCCATAAATGATCCCCCTTAATTTGGGAAGGCGTAATTTCAAAATTCAAATTAATTTGAATTTGAAAATTATTTCCTAATTTAAGAAATCATTTTTAGGAAAGTTTCCTTAATTAAATCCAATTTGAATTTCAAATTAATTTGGATTTAATTAAAACTTTTCATATTCCCTCTTCAATTAATTTTCCTCCATTAATTAATTCTGTAATTGGATATCCCATTATGGGAATTAATTAATTCAAATTTCTCCCACCCCATACCCCGTTCTACAGCATTTAATGATGCGGACATCCGACGGTGGACGATATTCAAAGGATGAGTCGAAGATCGACGGGTGAGATCACTCTGTTTTATTTTAGTTTATTAATTGTATTTTGTTTTAATTTTATATTTTTCCTTTTTTACCTTTAGTTTATTTAAGAGTCTTATTTTATGTATTTTGATTTAATTTTAATTGTATTTGAAAATTCTTTCCTAATTTAAGAAATCATTTTTAGGAAAGTTTCCTAAATTAAATCCAATTTGAATTTCAAATTAATTTGGATTTAATTAAAACTTTCCATATTCCATCTTCAATTAATTTTCCTCCATTAATTAATTCTCTAATTGGATATCCCATTATGGGAATTAATTAATTCAAATTTCAAATTTCTCCCACCCCCATACCCCGTTCTACATCATTTAATGATGCGGACATCTGATGGTGGACGATATTCAAAGGAAGAGTCGAAGATCGACGGGTAAGATCACTCTGTTTTATTTTAGTTTATTAATTTTATTTTGATTTAATTTTATATTTTTTCTTTTTTACCTTTAGTTTATTTAAGAGTCTTGTCTTATGTAAGCCCAAGGGGCAAATTTATCTTTTAGTTTTTTTGAGGCCTATATATAGAGGCCCCTTATCTTGTATTAGGGAGAATGAATGAATTATAAGAAAATTCCTTCACATGTGTTCTTTGGAGAGTTGTGAGAGTTTTAGGAGAGAGCTTTGGAGAAATCCTTAGGGAGGGAAATCGGATCACTCACCAACCTTGAAGACGGCTAGGTTTGTGGTTCTTCTTCCTTTACCTTTCTTTCATTCCTTTTCCTTTCCCTTCCTCCTTCCCCATTAAGCCACCAACATCCCCATCCAATCCCCAATCTCCTAGCCGCCGAATTCCCAACCACAATCCACCTTGTCGCCGGCCAACTCCCACCACCAAACCATTCAACCCACAAACCCTAACCAAACCTTTTCCAAACCGCCGGCCACCACTTTGCTTTCCCGTCCCTCATTAATTTCCACTACACCTTTCCTAAATTAGCTCTACATAATTTAAGTAACTCAAATAATTACAAATTCAAATCTATTTGAATTTAAAATTATTACCTAAAATATAAATCTTCTTTTAGGAAAGTTTACAAATCTCTTCCTATTTGAATTTTAATTAAATTGGGATGAGCTATTTCTTCCCAAATTTAATTCCTTAAATCAAGAAGGTCTTAAATGCTTCCATAAACTCCCCCGTACCCCTTCTTCAAAATTGGTTCCTAAAGCTCCACTTTCCTTATTTAACTCCATCTATCGTTGGAAGGAGTTTGAATTTTGAAATACTTCAAATTTAAATCTCAAATCCTTCCTAATTCATTAATCCTATTTTTGGAAAGGCCATTAAATAAATCAATTAATCCAAATCTGAACTAATTGAGCAATTAACGTCTTAACTCCAAATACATTGAACCTAGACACTCTTTCTTCTCTCTCTCACCTGGCCGAAATTCCCATGTCCCCACCAATTAAATTCCTTCCATAAGGAAGTTTCTCTCCTTTGGAAAATAATCCCAAATTTCCCCCCTCTCCTATCACTCTCTCTCCCCAATTTAATTTGGGATTTAATTGAGTTGCCACCTAAGCAATCAAATCTATCCCAAGGCTACTCCCGCTGCCGTTCACTTATTCCCCCCACCTTATTTCTTACTTCATGCATCCAAAGATTTGGAAAAATCTGAAGCTCTCCCAGTCAAGTTCAGACTTCTGAACAAGTTCTGTGAGCTGTCCAAGGGTTCCGCAGCTTTACAGGCTGCTGTCCATGCCGTTACAACTGCTTTCCAGCATTTCATGATTGGATAGTTTGCTGTCCATAATTTTCTGGACATAGAAGTGTGCTGTCAACAGGTTCCTGCAGCCACCAACTGCTGTCCTGCACCTGGGAGGTTTGAAATTGTTGTTCAAAAGCCTCCAGCAGCCTATAACAGCTGCCCAAGGTTTATACAAGCGTTGGAAATTGCTGTCCAGAATTTCCCCAGGTGCCAAAGTTGTTGTCCAGCATTCATAACCATCTCCTATTGCTGTTCCGCTGGTTTTAAAATCAGATTGCTCTCCAAAGACATCGAGAAGAATTAAAGGTTGCTGTCTACTTTCTCTCATGCACATAAACATCACACCGGAGCCTTATAAAATCAGACTCACAAGGTGGCTAGGGGTTGGATGGTCGGTGGGAGGCATGGGGGTGGCAGCACCAATGTGTGTGAGGGCTAGAAGAAGACTCCCGGTCGGGTATTGGGCACTAGCATAGAGTGAGGCTTATATCAACTTGCTCATTTCTCACTTAATGTCATGCTTGTAATTTGTCGTTTTCAACCACCTTTGGTAGCGTTGTTTGCGAGAGCTTTTTCTTTTGTAATTTTGCCAACTGAATGCAATATCACGGCCTGTTTCGCATTCAAAGGTTGTTTGGATATGTTTGTGCAACGTCGAGCTAGTAGTTTGCTATTTATGTCGTTTGCTTGAGCCGTGGAGGAAGGGTGTCTTTGATGATTTTGATGTTTTGAATGCACTGGTGCTATTTATTTTGCATGTGGCTCACATTTTGTGTGACTTCAAATAGTGCTGCGGAATTTTGACCTCCCTTGTGCGGTATCACTCAGTTGATTGTCGTTCTTATTTGATGTGCTCAACTAAGCAATGTATAGATTTTAGGGCAAAAAATTTTACATTTTCATTAGGTTTTCAATATCTTTTATGATGAAAATTCATTAAAAAAATGTAAATTCTTTGGGTCTTTATGCTCATAGGGTAGCTCAGAAATTTATCCTTTAATTCAATCCCTTGTCAGCAAGCGGGTTGAGTTGACAAGATTTAAGCAAAAAATTAAAATCATTTAAATATCTTTATTATGGATATGTTGGTAGAATTTTCAATTATAGGATACTTTATTTTTCAAAATATCCTCAAATCCTTGTGCAAATAAAATTTGGGTTCATAATAAAAAAAACAGTAGGAAAATTTATAAAATAATCTTAAACATTCAAGTAAAGCAATTATTCATTCACTAGTGAGCAAGCGGACTTTATTAAAGTAATTTAAATAAAAAATCAAGCAATTACATTTATTATGGTTGCATTGGTAGAAATTTTCAATTATAGGGGGACTTTCTGTAATGCCCTCAGAAATTTTCAATTATAGGGGGACTTTATGTAATGCCCTCAAAATGATCAAAATAATGTAAGTATTAACTTCCTCTAGTATTAATTTATTTTATTATCAGTTTATATAGATGTAAATTTATTTAATAAATTAATCAACTTAATTAGTTAACAATTAATTAGATAGTGGATAATACTGTAGCATGCCATTTATTTAATATATATTATACTGTAGCCATTCCACTAATCTGAGCATGTAAGGGATTGATTTTGGCATGCTGCAATCTGACGGCTAAGGGTGAGTGTGGTGGAATAAGTGGAAATAGCACTGAGATATAAAATAGATTTTAGTTCACTTCTCATTCCCGATTTTTTTATATTTACCACATATAAGTTTAATCTGGAGTTTGCTAAGTTGTTGTGAGCGGGTGCTAGAGGTTTCGTGAAGGCTCAGTTGGGAGGATAAAGTCCAGGTAAAATAATCTATAGTTACTAAAATGAACTTTTGCTGAAATCTATGGTTAAAAAGGATGGAAGGTAATAATGTTTGTTGAAATCAGTTGATGGTAGCTGAGTTTATTGTGGTAGATTACCGGACCTAAGAAAAGAAAGAAAATGATTATTATTGAATGAAGAGGAACTTAATTGAGATTGTTTACAAAAGGAAATGAAGACAATGTCTAGGAGAACAAATTCCTAGCGAGCTAAGATACCCAACCAAGATTATAAGAATTAGTAAATGTTTTATTATTGCACTTCATCTTGATTATGCTTATGATCACATGTATTTCAATTTATTTTAGTTATTTTGTATGAACATAATTAAATATGTATGAAATTGTTTATGTAGAGAGTAATCTTTATTAATGTTAATGATTTCGTAAGTAAAAAAAAGGAATATTCATAAACAAATGAATGAGAAAAAGGGCAGCTAAAGTGCACCTAAAGGGCAGCTAAAGGCACCTAAAGTGCAGCTAAAGGGCAATTAAAGGGTAGTTAAAATGCACCTAAAGGGCAACTAAAGGGCAATTAAAGGGCACCCAAAGGGCAAATAAAGGGCAGTTAAAGAGCAGCTAAAGTGCAACTATGTCATCAAAAACATATGTCATTAGGACTAAAAAGGATGACTATATGGAAAGTGAAATAATTTATTTATGGGGGATAGACCCGCACAAGTAATGGCGAAAGACCTGATGAGGTAAGCCTACACTCTCAATTCTAGAAGTTGAGAAATTTGACTCAACCTGAATAGGATAACAATTTCCATTCTAAAAAGTTGGGAAGTTAGACCCAACATTGAATTAGAATGATGAATAGGTACAAAAGCTTATAGCCATATATGACTTGTTTAAGAATGTTAAACAAATTTGATAAGATGAGTAATACTGCTAAGCTAAGCTAATGTGAAACGTAATGCATGGAAATAAGAATTGCTTCGGGATTTTAATATAAGATTGTTAAAGCTTTGCTAGTTATAGAATTAATGCTTACCAAAATTAAGTTCTCAGAATTATCAATTCGAAATTAAGTAAGGCATGTGGTTACAACTAGATTAGTGGGATAATATCAAATTGACAACATAGAATTACATAGTAATGTTATGAAGATAAACAATAATCCACAATTAACAAATAGAACTTTTCACCTTGGGTCTCTCACTCACTCTCTTGTTGGTGGCACTTTTAATGGAGGAAGATTGAGAGCAACCGAGCGATGCCACTAGGAGACAAATGGCGCACAATGTGTAGTCCGTTGGAGTGGTAGCCGGTGGCGGATAGTCCATGGGATGACTAGTGAGCATCTAACGTCATATACGTTCTTCCTTGATCGTCAAAGACGAAGCCGTGGTCGATGTCGGGATCGGCTGTGGAGAACTCTCTTCTTGAGCCCTTGAGATGCTTGCTTAGAGAAAGGCTCCCAAAAAAACAAAAACTGAAATCTGAAATAATTTCAGTTTTGGAAGAGGGGAGGGGAATTAATTTGATGAATTCAAAATAATTCCAAAGGGAGGATTGATGGGGGGTGGCAATGGGAGGAAATTGGGCTGATTTATTGGTGTAATTATGTCAATTAGAAGAGAGAGAAGGCCAATAAAGGGGGCCGGCCATATGAGGATAGGAGGAGAGATTAAGGAGCTATGAAGGTGGGGCCCAAGTTTAAGTAAGTAATTGAATTAAATCTGAATTTTTTAATTTCATATTTAATTGTGGCTTAAGTAACTTCCCAAAACTTGAAATGAGAGGGAATTCAAATTTGAAATTTGAAATTGGTTTTAATTTCATTAATGGGCTTACATAATGAAAGGGAACCAAATAGGAAAGTGTTTAATCAAGGGTTTGAAATTCAAACAATAGGAATTCAAGATGGAGGAGGCGGCGGGAGAGGGGGCTGCTGGGTTGGCCGGCGGGAGGCTGGCCGGCAAGGGTGGCCGTCGGCGGCTGAGTTGTCTGGCAGAAGATGGAGGCAGGGTGGCCGGCGGCTTAGGGCTGCTTAGAGCAGGCCGCGGCAAGGGCAGTGGGGAAAAAGAGATGGAATTTTCTGGGGATTTGACGACTACGAACTTACTAACCTCAAATGTCTTCTCGTTGAATTTTCACAAGATTAGCTAGCACGAAAACTAGAACTCACAAAGAGATCTAGTCTTCTAGAGATCTTGGAGGGGGTCTAGAACTCACCAAGAGATCTAGCTCTTCCCAAAATTCACTGAGAGATTTGGGAGAGGGATGCACTCACAAAGAGAACACAAGTAGTAAATTTCATTTCATCAAAAACTAACTATTACATAAGAAAAGGGCCATATAATAGGCCTCAAAATGCCAAAGAAAGAAAAAGACTAAAATGTCCTTTGGGCTACAATAGCGACTAAATACCAATAAGGGAAAAAATGGAAACACATAAAAATCAAATAAACTACTACATAAATGACTCAAAATAAAACTCATGATCGTGGCCGTCGATCTCCGGCGTCTCCTGAAGGTACATGTGTCGAAATCTCTGACAATGTCCTCATCATAAGCACTTCTAGGCTCAATATGTGTTTTAACTATGTTAGCATTGTTAAGTATTTCTTATTTGTTTATCATTATTTCTTATAAATTGCTTGTGTATTTCATTGAGCCTAGCTCATTAGCAGTGGTTGTACTGCAGGAAAGGGGAAAGAGCCCTTGGGACAATAAAATGAGGACCATTCTTTTGTTGTAAATACATTTTGGGTGTGCAAAGAGATCTAAGACGAGATCTGAATGTTTTATCATTGTTTTGGGTATGTGAATGAATTTTAAAAGTTTTAATCATTGTTTAAAATTGCGTATTCGGGTATTGAGGCGTTTTTCATTCGTGAGACGAGGCATAAGCATCAAATTCAAAAGATTGCATAAACATAAATTGATAAATTTTTAATATACTAATGAGTGAATAATATAAAACATGAAAAAACATAAGATATTAAGTGAAATCAAAATATCCCAATAATAAGACAACATGAATATAGTTTAACTCAAAATTCTATCTTTCTCAAATCCTAGTATTCTTTTCATTAACATATAATTCCAATTTCCAAAAATAAATACCAATGACATATCACATAAGAACTCATAAGTTATTAGCACTGTCATCACTAAGGGGTTCTTCATTTGAATCATCATTATGATGAATTGCTCTCTCCTCTTCCTCCTTTCCTATAGAGTCCAATGTCGGGCATTTACTTCTAGATTTATGTCAGTTTTAATATATATAGGATGAGGCGTTAGCCTCATGTCAGTGAGGCGAGGCAGACCTCAAGGCGAGCCTCAACCAACTTGAGGCGTAAGCCTCATAAAAAAAACTCGAGGCGTAAGCATCGAGGAAAGGCGAGCCTCAAGGAGAGCCTCATATTGCGCAATTTTAAACCATGGTTTTAATAGAGCTCTGTATTTACTTCAATTATATTTGATATTCATTAAGGGACATTATATGCTTCCCATTATTAATTATGGAATTAGTTAGTTTGGCAAATTAGGGGAGTCTAAATATATTTCTTTTATTCACTCCATTCTGAAAGTGATAGATCGGAATGAGTGTTAGTATGAATGAACCAGTTTAGATTTCCCTTCTCTGTTATACTCCAGATTGACTGTTAAGGGGTAGGTCAAATTGGGGTGTGGCAGAAATTGGTATCAGAGCCAAATCAAGATAAAATGGAAGCATAATTGGATTTAGGAGAAGTAGGATGAGATATAATGAATATGATATATACAGAGCCATATGTTGAATAAAGTTTTATTGGAATTGCGCATTCATTTTAGTACAATAGCATAATTGCTTATTTAGTGCTTTGAATGATTATATTTATTACAACGAGTATATGTATTATATGAATTATCTATATGCATACAAATAGTTATGTCTGAAGAATTGCCATAAAGAATGACTGTTCAATCATCCCGGCCAGATATAGAAACAAGAATGAATGAAGGAAACAAATCTAACGAACTTCAAGATATTATGCAATTGATATCACAAGTGGTAAATAAAATGACATCTATGGAGAAATCTTCTACTAGCGGTGGATCCAGATCTGAAAATGATAGTGAAGTGGATCAGCATTTAAAATTATTCAAGCTTTAAGGTTGTAAGTGATCCAACCATAGCTGAAGACTGGTTGTTAAAGATTGGAAAGATTTTAGATGGTATGATCTGTCCCGAAAATAGAAAAGTACAATTGGCTACATTTATGTTAGAAGGAGAAGCAGAAAGATGGTGGCAAGCACAACATAAAGAAAAATTTGGACAGATGCCTATTACTAACATACAGTGGGATAATTTTGTGAAAGTCTTCAGAGATTTGTTTATTCCTCCTTCAGCCAGATTAGCTCTGCAAGATAAATTCTCCAATCTGATGCAAGGCTCCCAAACAGTTATGCAATACTAAGCTGAGTTCACTTCTTTGTCTCGCTACGCTACGCACCTCATTATGTTAGTATCCAGGAGGAGAAGTGCCACAGATTTTTGAGAGGACTCAGAGATCAACTACGACTAGCATTGACACCTTTTGATATTAGTGAATTTTCGATCTTAGTGGAGAGAGCCAAAAGGATTGAAAATGAACTGAATTTCTCCAAATATAGTGGGGAACAACTACACCCAGGAAAAAGGAATGTGTTGAAAAGGATGATCGATTCAGAAATAAGAAGCTAAAGTTTAATGATAAACAAAAGCAAAGTCAGCTTGAGAAACCTTTGTGTGAACAATGTGGGAAGAGGCATTTTGGTCAGTTTTTGGTGAGATCTAGAAAATGTTTTAAATGTGGTGAGATGGGTCATCGCAAGATTGATTGCCCTCAAGAGAAAAGAACCAATGTCAGGCCACAAGGATATCAGGAACAGGTACCACATTGAAGATATATGGAAGGAGGCAATCAAACAGGAAAAACTCAGTTTCAAGGAAGGCCAATAGTACAAGGAAAATCACCTGTTCAGTTAAAAGGAGAAGCATCATATCTTAAAGACAAGCAACCTGTGAAATCTAGAGTGTTTGCTATTACACTCCAGGAGGTTAAGAATTCAGAGGAAGTGGTTACAGATATACTTTTGATTTCTAATAAGTTTGGCAGAGTTCTTTTTGATTCTGGTGCATCCCATTCGTTTATTTCTGAAGAATTTTGTTCTGATTTATCTATTGAGATTATAAATTTTACACCTACCTTGTGTGTTATGATACCAACGGGAGACAGTTTGCTTGCCAATAAGATGTGTCTTATAAATTTGAATATTCAGGGTCACAAATTTTTAATAGAACTGATTATAGTGCCTATTAAAATGTTTGACATCTTGTGGATGGATTAGTTAATTAAACATTTTGCTACAATTCAATGTTGGAAGAAGAGAATAAAATTTAATTTACCAAATGAGAAGACTTTCTATTTTCCCTGTGAAAAGAATGCAACATCCTCTTTTGTTAGTGCAGGAAAGATGGGTAAATACTTAAGGAGGGGTGAGCTGGTGTTCTTAGCTAAAATGGAGGTCTTCAATAAAGATGTTCATGCATTGCAGCATGTTCCAGTTGTCTCTGAATTTTTAGATGTATTTCCTGAAGAATTATCTGGATTACCACCTGTAAGAGAAGCAAAATTTGTCATAGAATTGCAGCCAGGAACATGAGCAATTTTCAAATGTCCTTATAGGATGGCCCTTAAAGAATTGCAGGAGTTAAAAACTCAATTACATGAATTAATGGATAAGAGATTTATTAGAGCTAGTTATTCTTCTTGGAGTGCACCTGTACTTTTTATTAAGAAGAAGGATGGACCCATGAGAATATGTATTGACTATAGAGAACTGAACAAATAGATGACTTATTTGATTAGCTTGCAAGTGCTACAGTATTTTCCAGAATTGATTTAAGATCAGGATATCATCAAGTCAGAGTTAAAGAAGCAGATGTCAGTAAAACAACTTTTGGGACTAGATATGGTCATTTTGAGTTTAAAGTCTTGCAGTTTGGGTTAACAAATGCTCCTGTTATCTTTATGGATATGATGAATTGAATTTTCAATGACTTTTTAGATAAGTTTGTGATTTTTTTCAATGATGACATCCTGATATACTCAAAGACTGATGAGGAGCATGTTGAACATTTAAAAATAGTTTTGGAGACATTGAGGAAAAATCAGTTATATGCCAAAATACAAATGTGAATTTTGGCTAAGAAGTATTTCTTTCTTAGGACATATTAACAATGGGGAAGGAATTTTAGTTGATCCACATAAAGTGAAAGCAATTGTGGAATGACCTACACCAAAGAATGTTACAGAGGTTCGTAGTTTTCTTGGACTAGTAGGATATTATAAAAGATTTGTTAAAGGATTTTCACAAATTGCTATTTCTTTGTCTAAATTGATGAGAAAGGAGGTTAAGTTTGAGTGGACTACTGAATGTGAGAAGGGCTTTCAGGCATTGAAGATGCATCTAACTACCGCACCAGTATTAGCACTTCCCTCAGGAACAGAAGGATTTCAGATTTATAGTGATGCATCTTTGAAAGAATTAGGATGTGTTCTGATGCAGAATAGAAAAATGATTGCATATGCATCGAGATAGTTAAAGCCCCATGAAAGAAATTATCCTACTCATGATTTAGAGCTGGCTGCAATAATATTTGCTTTGAAGATTTGGAGGCATTACCTGTATGAGATAAGATGTGAAATTTTCACTGATCATTAGAGCTTTATTTTTATATATATATATATATTTTCACAGAAAAAACTCAATTTAAGACATAAAAGATGGTTAGAGCTCATTAAAGACTATGATTTGAATATTCAGTATTGTCGGGGAAAAGCCAATATTGTAGTTGATGCTTTGAGTTGCAAGTCTACAAGAATGATGAACTGGGTGATTACTCAAGAGGTTCAACTTATTAAGGAAATGAAAAATTGGCAACTGGAGATTAGATATTTCAAAAATGTTGAATATTTGCATCAAATGACAGTAAAGCCCACTTTAACAGATCGTATCAAAGAAGCTCAAAAGCATAGTAGTGAATTTTCTAATTTGATGGAGCAGGCACAGTCAGGGAGAAGACCTGATCTTTATGTTGATCTTGAGAGAATCATTAAGCACAAATTCCAGTTGTGGATAACGAACGATTTGGATTTAAGAAAGAAAATTTTGAAAGAAGCCCATCATTCAGGTTATACAATTCATCCAAGCAGTACCAAGATTTATAAAGACTTGAAATTAATGTCCTGGTGGCCAGGTATGAAGAAAGACATTGCAAAATATGTAGCTAAGTGTGAAGCATGTCAAATGGTGAAAGCGGAACACCAGCGACCAAGTGGCTGACTACAATCATTACCTATCCCTGCGTGGAAGTGGGAAGACATTGCAATGAATGTTTTTATGGGATTTCTGAGATCTAAACAGGGACATGACATCATTTGGGTGATTATTGATAGACTGACAAAATCAGTTCACTTTTTGCCTATTAAGCAAACTGATTCAATAGACAAATTGGCACGCTTGTATGTAAAAGAGATTGTTAGATTAGATGGTATTGCAAAAGTTATTGTCTTAGATAGAGATGGTCGATTTACTTGTAGACTGGAACATTCAGGAAAGCTTGGACACAAATCTGCATTTTAGTACAACCTTTCACCCTCAGATTGCTAGTCAATCTGAAAGAACCATTCAAGTATTGAAAGACTTATTGAGATTATGTGTTTTGGATTTCAAGGATAGTTGGAAAGATCACATACCATTAATAGAATTTACCTACAACAATAGCTATCAATCTAGTATACAAATGGCGTCATATGAAGCACTTTATGGTAGAAAATGCAGAACTCCCTTAACTTGGGTTGAGGTAGGAGAAAGACAATTAATGGGTCCAGAGTTAGTTGATGAAGCAACAGAGAAAATCAGATTAATCAGAGACAGATTAAAAGCTGTCCAGGATCATCAACAAAAGTATTATGACCCCAAGCATAGAGCTATAGAGTTTTTGAAGTGGGTGATTTTGTATTCTTGAAGGTAAAGCCTGTGAAAGGTACAATTAGATTTGGTCAGGGAGACAAATTGAATCCTAGATTTAAAAGACCTTTTGAAATTATTGAAAGAATTGGAAAAGTTGCTTATAGATTTGCTGTTTCTAGCAGACATGTTAGATATTCAAAATATTTTTTACGTGTCATTGCTAAGAAAATGGGTTACAGATGTCAATCAGAGAATTTCACATTATGAAATTGATCTACAGAAAAATCTGACTTATACTAAAGAACTAGAAGCAATACTAAATTTTGATACTAAACAACTCAGAAATCGACACACTCTATATGTTAAAGTGAAATGGAAATACAGGCCAGAAAAAGAAGCAACCTGGGAAAGAGAGGAAGACATTAAATTGAGATTCCCTCATTTGTTTGATGACCGCTAAAATAATTTCGAGGACGAAATTTCAGAAAGGAGGGATGATTGTAATGCCCTCAAAATGATCAAAATAATGTAAGTATTAACTTTCTCTAAATATTAATTTATTTTATTATCAGTTTATATAGATGTAAATTTATTTAATAAATTAATCAACTTAATTAGTTAACAATTAATTAGATAGTGGATAATACTGTAGCATGCCATTTATTTATTATATATTCTACTGTAGCTATTTCACTAATCTGAGCATGCAAATGATTGATTTTGGCATGCTGCAATCTGACAAGTAAGGGTGAGTGTGGTGGAATAAGTGGAAAGAACACTGAGATATTAAATAGGATTTTATTCACTTCTCATTCCCAATTTTTTATATTTACCACATATAAGTTTATCTGGAGTTTGCTAAGATGTTGTAAGCGGGTGCTAGAGGATTTGTGAAGGCTCAGTTGGGAGGATAAAGTCCAGATAAAACAATCTGTACTTACTAAAATGAACTTTTACTGAAATCTATGGTTAAAAAGGATGGAAGATAATAATGTTTGTTAAAATTTGTTGGTGGTAGCTGAGTTCATTGTGATAGATTGATGGACATAAGAAAAGAAAGAAAATGATTATTATTGAATGAAGAGGAACTTAATTGAGATTGTTTACAAGAGGAAATAGAGACAAAGTCTAGGAGAACAAATTCCTAGCGAGGTGAGGTACTCAACCAAGATTATAGAATTAGTAAATGTTTTCACTTTATCTTGATTATGCTTATGACCACATGTATTTTAATTTATTTTAGTTATTTTGTATGAACATAATTGAATATGTATGAAATTGTTTATGTAGAGAGTATTCTTTATCAATGTTAATGATTTCATAAGTAAAAAAGGGGAAATATTCATAAACAAATGAATGAAAAAAAGGGCAGCTAAAGTGCACCTAAAGGGCAGTTAAAATGCACCTAAAGGGCAGCTAAAGTGCACCTAAAGGGCAACTAAATGGCAGTTAAAGTGCACCTAAAGGGCAACTAAGTGGTAGTTAAAGGGCACCTATAGGGCAACTAAAGGGCAGTTAAAAAATAGCTAAAGTGCAACTATGTCATTAAAAACATATGTCATTAGGGCTAAAAAGGATGACTATATGGAAAGTGAAATAAGTTATATATGGGGGTAGACCCGTACAAATAAAGGCAAAAGACCTAATGAGGTAAGCATACACTCTCAATTCTAGAAGTTGAGAAATTTGACTCAACCCTGAATAAGAGAACAACTTCCATACTAAAAAGTTGGGAAGTTAGACCCAACATTGAATTGAAACGCTGAATAGGTGCAAAAGCTTATAGCCATATATGACTTATTTAAGAATATTAAACAGATTGATAAGATAAATAATACTGCTAAGCTAAGCACTTTTAGGCTCAATATGACCTTTTAATATATGTTTTAACTATGTTAGCATTGTTAAGCATTTCTTATTTGTTTATCATTATTTCTTATAAATTGTTTGTGTATTTTATTAAGCCTAGCTCATTAGCAGTGGTTGTATTGCAGTAAAGGGGAAGGAGCCATTGGGACAATAAAAATAGGTGACCGTTCTTTTGTTGTAAATATGTTTTGGGTGTGCAAAAAGATCTAATACGAGATTTGAATGCTTGATGTACAGACTTTTGGGTATATGAATGAATTTTAAAAGTTTTAATAGAGCTCTGTATTTTCTTCAATTATATTTGATGTTAATTAAGGGACATTGTATGCTTCCTATTATTAATTTTGGAATTAGTTAAGTTGGCAAATTAGCGGAGTCTAAATAGATTTCTTTTACTCACTCCATTCTGAAAGTGATAGATCGGAATGAGTGTTAGTATGAAGGAATCAGTTTAGATTTCTCTTCTCTATTATACTCCAGATTGACCGTTAAGAGATAGGTCAAATCGGGGTGTGACACTTTATTTCTCAAAATATCATCAAATCAATTTTAGGTTCAGATTCAAAAACAAAAAAAAATCAGGAAAGTTTATTAAATAATCTAAAACATTCAAGTAAAAGTAGTAATTTGTTCACCCATTGCAATATTTTAACTGGGGTGACTGGGGTGACAAATTTATCATAAGCCTCTAATAATAAAGAACCAATGTCTTGTCGAGCTTATTGGTATGATCACTCTCAAAAGATCCCATGCTCGTAAGGACTTGACTCGTTTCTTCTAACCTGAGAATTTTGCCGTCAAATGGTGCCACCGAAAGAATAATTGATAATATTATTCTTTCACTCGTGTGATTACAATTTAATTTTCATAGAACTAGAGACCTTAATGGTGCCACTTTATGTACAGCGTGAGAGGCTTGTAAGCGCTTACTTTCTAAATGAAATGTGAAGCATTCTTTCGATGCTGTTAATATCTTTTGTTCTTTAATATGGTGGAATTAGACTTTGGTTGTTTGTTTTGTGATAAAATTATAATATGGTCCATCATTCTTTTCTAATCTCAATTTTTTATTTCTTTAACTTCCTTTTCATATGTATGGCTATTAGATTTCTCATGTGAAACAACCAACGGAATTACAGGATTTTATTAAGAAATTTGTTTCCGCAATGAAATTATAACATTAATGATTCACTAAGTTAGGATTTTCAGTTTTCGTTGTTATTGACTTATTTCTAGCATGCGGCTACACGTTATATTAACAAAGTGATCCGAAATAATGACAAGAAAATAGTAAACAAATATGCGATTAAAAATAATCCACCACTTAACAATTATTACTTTCACCTAAGAGTTCCCTCTCGATTGTTCGTTGGAAGTAGATTTAGCGAAGGACAAAAGTTAGCAAGCCAAGTGATGCCACTGCAAGACAGAGGATGCCTGCGGTTTTGATCAACGGAGGGTTGGCCGGAGTTGGAGAGACGGGTGGTCGTCATGCGATCTTCCACGATCTTGTATGTTGGTTATCTTCGATGACGTTTGCCAAAGTAAAGAGAATACGCTCCACGTATTATTCAACGGTGCCTTCGGACCCAAATCCGGGATCTCAGAAAGGTGACTGAATGATTTTGACTTCCTCTTGAGAATCGTAAACGAATTTGTTATCAACTTTCAGATCTACCATCCATGAGCTTGAAAAGATCCTCGTTGTTCTTGGTGGAGCCGCTGGTAAGAAGAGGTGGAGACTGGAGAGCAAGGTGGAGAGAGAGAAGTTGGCGGGTCGGAGGAGAAGATAGAGGACAACTGGCCACGGAGGAGAAGGCGTAGAGGTAAGTTAGGTCTACGAAGGTGGGAGAGGAGAAAGAACAAAATATGAAATTTCTCTCAGATTTTGTTTAATTGGGTGTTAGGGAATTTCAAAATTTGAAATTTGAAATTGGGGAGGATTAGGAGGGAAGTAAGTTTGGGATCTTAATTAATTGGATCCTTAATGAGATACCAATTAATGAAGATTGGTGAGGTGGCGAAAATATTTTGGGAGAAAAAGAAAATATGATTTTTAATTTTAGATTTTGAATTGGAGGGAGGGAGAATTAATGCGAATTCAAATGCCCCAAAATGAGGGCTTTAGGAGGGGATTAAGGGAGCATTAATGAGAATTTGAATTGGATTGGAGAGAGAAATCATGAGGGAGGGGGGGCGGGGGGCATGTAGAGAGGGGAGAGAGGGAATTTGTGTTTAATTTGTGGGCCCCAAGAAAATTAATGTGATTGTAATCAAATCTGATTTTAATTTCAGATTTGATTTAAATTGAAATAACTTCCAAATGGGGATTAGCTCTCTTGGAAGGGGTTTTAAAATTCGAAATAGATTGATTGCCAATAAGTATTCTTTCCTAAATAGCATGGAGCTAATTTAGGAAAGTAATTATGACAAAATTCGAAATTCAAATTTGGTGGGCTAGGGATTATGGGCCAGCGGTTTAAGCTTGACGAGGGGGAGAGGGGAGGACCGGTCAGAGGCTGGACTGGTGGCCGGCGACTTGGGCGACCAAGGGAAGGGGCGACCGGTTGGGTATGGGCTGTTTTGGAGAGGAGAAAAGGGTGAAGATGGTGATGCCGGCGGGATGAGCAAGAGAAGGGGTGGGGATGGAGGGGGAGGGAAGAACCGAGGAACCGCGAACCTTGGAATCCACCAAGATTGACGGGTATTGCAATCACCCACTTAGGGTTGCTCTTCTCAAGAACTCACCAAGAGATCATGTAAGAAAGGGGAAATTTTCATTCATAAGCATCATTAGAAAATAATACAAAGACTAGGCCTTCATATGTAGGCCTCCAAAGCATGAAAAGTAAAAGACCCAACTGCCCTCAGGCTACAATATGACACAAATCCCTCGTAGGGGTACAAGTGGAAAACTGAAAAATAAATAAAAGAAATGCATTAAAACATCATAAATAACGACTATGAATCGTAGCCATTGATCTATAATCCCGCCGATGTCGAAATGTACGGTGGATGTCCTCATCATTCTCCCCGAGTGGGAGAAAGCTCGACCCCGTCGAGTAGGTATCTCGTGACTCTATTATAGCTCTAGTAGGTCGGGGTCCAATCTCTGTATCTCCTCGCGATCCATCCACGTGTTCTCCGTCTTCAGTTTTCTCTTTCCATTGGACCAAGTACCTTTGGCGCCCACCATCTTTAGTGGAGATGATTTCATCACTAAGTATTGCTTCCATCTCCTGTGCATTAGGTAAAGTAGGAAATTTTGGGAGTAGAGGTAGGCTAGAAATCTCACTAGGTATGGTCACACAAGGCTCAATGTTTATTAGATTTGCAGGGTTAAACTCTGGTCCCTCAAAGGCTACTAGATCTTCAATGTTAAATGTAGGATTATAGTTGAAACCTTCGGAAAGGGATGACATATAAGCATTACTATTTATCTTGGATATTATTTTGAATGGGCCTGCGCCTCTAGCATGTAACTTTTTAACGGTTCCTTGTGGGAACCGCTCCGGACGAGTTCGTATCATAACAAAATCGCCAATCTTGAATTCTTTAAATATTTATTTAGGATTCGCATTAAGCTTATAATTACCATTACTTAACTCAATTTTCTTATTAATCTCCTTTTGCAATTCCTGAAGATGAGATGCAGATGTGGATGCAAGAGACCCGGTGTGCATGATGAATGATAATAATTGTGGTTTCACACAAAGTTTTAAACAGAGACAAATTCAAAAGAAAACAGACACACAAACATACATACTTACAAGCACACATAGATAGGATAAACCAAATGAGGGGATCTAAAGTGTTCAGGTATAAGGGAACTTGTGTAGGGGGAGCAATGAAAACATCCTTAGCTACAATAGCATTTCTATAGGAAGTTTCAGCTAGGGTTATAGATAGTCTCCTAGGGGTAGTAGTGTAATCGAGCAAATTCATCCAACTAGGAGAGTGATGATCCTTAACAAGGAAGGACTGGAATATTGCGGGCAAAACGAATGAATCAGGAACTAGACAAGATGATGGATCATGACTCACAACCATAATGGGATAGCCCAAAGAGTCACCAGTAGGTATGGGACTCACAAGATGGGGTAGAGTGTTTAAAATAGATGTGGGCACAACAGTTAGAGAGATGTCATGAGAGTATGGGCTAACGTTCTCTCTAATGTTAATGTCAGTATGAAGAATGGAGAGGTAAGTCCAATCAAGAAAGACACACTCGTTCAATTGTAAGTTTAGAGGAGCAACTCCTCAAACAGATTCCACTAAAACAAGAGGAGGCTCATTGTTCAAATTAGGTTCAGAAACTTTAAAACTCAAATCACTATCTTTCGAACTCATAGTATTATTCTCAAAAGAATAAGGTTTGGTTGTAACCCTAGGATCAATGGATTTAGGGTCAATTAAATTGGGAGTTAAATCATGTAGTAAATTTAGTTGAACCACTTTTAACTCAAGATTATCCACGTCACCATTATAATTATCTGAAATTATATCAGAATTATTCAGTGTCATCTCAGTAGGAAATACAATTAAATCAGATTCTTTTGAATTTAATTTCAATATGTTCATAATCAGATCAGCTTCTTCAATATCAAGTTAATATCATCAAGGCAGATCTTATCTAAAGGGGTATCCTTGAGGAGACTAGGATCAGGAAGGGCTAAGAGATCAATGTCTACATGTTCTAAATCTTCTAACTCAGGGTTTAAGTTATGCAGGAAGTCTAAATTTATCAGTTCAGTTTCATCCTCAAAGAAATCCTCGTTCTCAACAATATCCTTAGTATCCACGAAATGGATGTACTCAGTTTTAGGTTCAAGGGACTTTTTCTTTGTAATGCATTTTTTTGTTAAAATGACACTGGTAGGGACTGGGGAGGCCAAAGGTTGGGTAGCCTCATAATTCGCCTTGAATGGAAAGGTGGTCAAATCATTCACGAAGTGAGGTAAATCGGGAGTTAACACGCAGAGAGGACGCGTGCTCAGACAAGGTTGATTGGGATGGCTAGGAGTGGACCCAAGTGGGGAGTCATATGAGACCGATCAAACAGAAGACCCAAAAGAGGGTCGGCCGTCAAGGCTAGGAGAAAACCTACAGGGTGGAGCAACAACCCTGATGTTACTAAAGGACGGGTGGTCTCGACCACTGTAATGTCCACGGGTTGTTCCAAAAGAGATAGGGTGGTGCTCTAGATGACGGTCACTAGGGGTAGGGGTCTTGAAAGTGCAACACCCAAAGGTTTGATGAACAGGGGTTAACCTAAGCTTAAAACAAGATGGTTGGTCACTAGTATAGGTCGGTATTTTAAATTAAGTTCTCGCCTCATGTCTTTCCAATTAGATTTAGGGTACTCACCACGAGACTCTTTATGATCTTCCATTCTCATCCAAAATTGAAGAGCTCGACCTTTTAGGTGAGATTTAGCGATGCTAACCTGGTGGGACTCATGGATATGACGTGATTCAAAATAGTCCTCTAATTGTCTAACCCATTCCCTAAAGTAGTAAGGGTCCAAGGAACCATCAAAGGTGGGTAGACGGTAATGTGACTCTAAGTGAGGTTGTTGCGGCTTAAGCTTAAGTCTAGATTGATAAGCAGTGTGGGGCATCTTCCGACTAACAGGATTGACCGAATGGGGCACGTACCTAGAGTGGGGAGAGGCAACATGTTCCTCCTTAGTGGTTTTAGTTAGAGAGCCTATAAGACTAACTAGGTCATCTAACTTCTTTTGAAGCCCTATCGAGTTCATCGGGAAGCGTCAAGTGGCACTCAAAGATGATTGGGTGTAAGGGACATCATTTAGACACTAAGTTAGGCTCACTTAAACTCACTAAAGGGTGCAAAAATTGTTTGGACAGTAAGCTGCACTAGTGGGCTAAGTAACCTAGGCACTTAGGAAGGTTGTTAGGTTGAGGACAACGACTAAACACGTAAGAAACTTGCCTACAGTTCACTAGATGTGTGCAGGAATGATGTGGACAGCAAACTACAGCAGGACATAAAGTTGTCAAAGTGTTTAAGAAGGTTTCTAGAGTGTGGACAACACCTAAACACTAGCTTAGACTAATCTAAAGGCCACTAATTGGTGCAGGAAATGCATGGCCAACAAACAAAAACAGTAAATCAAAATTATTTAGACGATGATATGCATGTGAACTTTAAGACTAATGTTTGGCTCAACCCTAGGATGTTTTCTAGTACATGATATGCATGTCTACTATGCTCTGATACCAAATATGATGTGAAACAACCAACGGAATTGCAGGATCTTATTGAGAAATTTGTTTCCGCAATGAAATTATAACATTAATGATTCACTAAGTTAGGATTTTCAATTTTCGTAGTTATTAACTTGCTTTTAGCATGCAGTTACACATTAGATTAACAGAGCGATTCGAAATAATGACAAGAAAATAGTAAACAAATATGCGATTAAAAATAATCCACCACTTAACAATTATTACTTTCACCTTAGAGTTTCCCTCTCGATCGTTTGTTGGAAGTAGGTTTAGAGGAGGACAAAAGTTAACAAGTCCAGTGATGCCACTGCAAGACAGAGGATGCAGTGGTTTTGATCAACGGAGAGTTGGCCAGAGTTGGAGAGACTGCTAGTCATCCTGCGATCTTCCACGATCCTGTAGGTTGTTGCTCTTTGATGACGTCCACTAAAGTAAAGAGAATACGCTCCACGTATTCTTCGACGGTGCCTTCAGACCCAAATCTGGGATCGAAGAAAGGTGATTGAATGATGTCGACTTCCTCTTGAGAATCGTAAATGAATCCATTATCAACTTCCGGATCTGCCATCCATGAGCTTGAAAAATATCCTTGTGGTTCTTGGTGGAGCCGCCGGTAGGAAGAGGTGGAGAGGAAGGTGGAGAGAGAGAAGTTGGCGGGTAGGAGGACAAGATAGAGGGAAGTCGGCCACGGAGGAGAAGGCATGGAGGTAAGTTAGGTTTACGAAGGTGGGAGAGGAGAAAGAACAAAATCTGAAATTTCTCTCAGATTTTGTTTAATTGGGTGTTAGGGAATTTCAAATTTTGAAATTTGAAATTGGGAATGATTAGGATGGAAGTAGGTTTGAGATCTTAATTAATTGGATCCTTAATGGGATACCAATTAATGAAGATTGGTGAGGTGGAGAAAATATTTTGGGAAAAAAAGAAAATTTTGATTTTTAATTTCAGATTTTGAATTGGAGGGGGGGGAGAATTAATGAGAATTCAAAATCCCCAAAATTTGGGCTAGGGGGCCGGCGGTTTTAGGAGTAGATTAAGGGAGAATTAATGGGAATTTGAATTGGATTGGAGAGAGAATTCATGAGGGAGAGGTGGGGGGTGGGGGAGCGGCCATGTAGAGATGGGAGAGAGGGAGTTTGTGTTAAATATGTGGGCCCCAAGGAAATTAATGTGATTGTAATTAAATCTGATTTTAATTTCAGATTTGATTTAAATTGAAATAACTTCCAAATGGGGGTTAGCTCTCTTGGAAGGGGTTTTAAAATTCAAAATAGATTGATTGCCAACAAGGATTCTTTTCTAAATAGCATGGAGGTGATTTAGGAAAGTAATTATGACAAAATTCGAAATTCAAATTTGGTGGGTTGGGGAATATGGGCCGGCAGGTTAAGCATGAGGAGGGGGCGAGGCGAGGGCCGGCCGACAGCTGGACTGGTGGCCGGAGACTTGAGCGGCCAAGGGAAGGGGCGGCGGGTTGGGTATGGGCTATTTTGGAGAGGAGAAGAGGGTGAAGATGGTGCTGCCGGCGGGGTGAGCAAGATAAGGGGGTTGGTATGGAGGGGGAGGGAAGAACCTGGAACCGCGAACCTTGGAATTTACCAAGATTGACGGGTATTGCAATCACCCACTTAGGGTTGCTCTTCTCAAGAACTCACCAAGAGATCATGTAAAAAAGGGGGAATTTTCATTCATAAGCATCATTAGAAAATAATGCAAAGACTAGACCTTCATATTTAGGCCTCCAAAGCACAAAAAGTAAAAGACCCAAATGCCCTCAGGCTATAACATGACACAAATTCCTCATAGGGGTACAAGTGGAAAACTGAAAAAATAAATGATAATGTTCCTGCCTGTGGAAATTCCAGTGAACTTTATTTCTGTTGCATTTCAAACATTCTGCACCAAGTCGTCACAGCTGCCAAATTCTGCGACAGAAATATTCTTTTATACAATAAAAAATGGATATACTAATCTCTTAATTATATTCCTTTTACCGTTATAATTTGAATTTTGTTTATTTGGAGATCCTCCTAATTTCCTGCAAGTTTTCTTTATACGTGACTTTGTTTCAAATGCTAGCCTCACAGTTGTTCCAAGAGCGCATCAGGTTTTAACTGGGTTTAAGGTTTCTCTTTTTACCTAGTTTTTCTTTTTGTAGGTCGATCTTTGTTTTGATCAACTTCTTTATAAGCTTAATGAGATTATTTTCTCGTATTACAAAAGTCGTGCTGCAAGGTAAGTAGTGCTAAGTAGTTGTGCCATTCTTTTGCCTATTTGTTTGATTGGCATATGTTGAACTTGGTCTGCTACTCTTTTGCAGTGATTTACTTGATCAATCATTTATAGCTTCTTGTAATGACGACAACAAATATTTTGTGAAGCCAATGCGGTTTAATGAAATATTAAAGCTGAGGAGAGTAAAGGTATGGGAATGTTTTTTCAATGGAAAGTCAACGAAAATTTCATCATTTCATATGTCATTATGGTTAACTTGGCCCTGCATTCTATGTAGGACTTATCAAATTCATTGATTAGTACTAATATTATTCACAGCTTGTTGCATTACCTTTGTCGTCTGGTATTATCTTCGTATCAATGTTTTTGTTTTGGTTGGATGATGCAAGAACGTTCTGTTTTTTGTTTTAATTACTCTGAATGCAGATTCCCAACTTTACTTTACTAAAGAAGCCAGAATAAGATAACTTGTGAGTTTTTTTTTTTTCATATTCTATTTTTTTAAAAGCAATGAAATTGTATAACTAGCTAATTAAAAAGGTACGTGATGATGGAGTTATGTAAGATTGTAACCCAAAAAGAAAATAAAATACATCAGATCGAGCTACTTTTAAAGAAAAGAGAGTAATGGCATCCTAGACAAGTGGATCATTAGGGGCGTCAAAATTGGGTGTCAAAATTGGGTTTCAGATCAGGCTAGATGTAAAAATTGTTATAAAAAAAAGAAAATTTGTTATAAAAATTGGTTTAGATGTAAAAATTCTGATGGTTGAGAAAACTATAAAGCGGCTCTTAAGGAATCTAAGAAAGTTATCCGCGATGCAAAGATCTTAGCTTTTAATGATTTATATAATAGATTAGATACTAAGGAGGGAAAAAGATATATGTATAAGTAAGCCAAACAAAGAGATATGAGTAGTAAGGATTTAGTTCAAGTGAAGTGTATTAATGATGAAGATCAAAAAGTACTTTTCTTAGAAGATGATATTCAACAAAGGTAGATGAGATATTTTGCTAAACTTTTTAATGAAGAATATGAAAATACGGTTGACTTTAGTGACCTTAGCACCCTAAATGAAAAATAAGGATTTATGTTTTTATTGGTGTATAAGTGAAACCGAAGTTAGAGAGGCTTTAAAGAAAATAAAGTGTGGATAAGCTATTGGTCTTGATGATATTCCAATAGAGGTGTGAAAATACTTAGTAGATGAATGAATTTTGTGGCTTAATAAACTTTTTAATGCTATTTTGAAGACTAAAAAGATGCCAGATGAGTGGAGAATGAGTGTATTCATTCATATTTTTAAGAATAAAGGTGACTCACTAGATTGTGTGAATTATAGAGAAGTTAAGTTAATATGTCATACTTTAAAACTATGGGAGCGAGTTATGGAGTGTAGGTTGCGACGTGATATTAGTGTTTTTCAAAATCAATTTGGTTTCATACCGGGGAGGTCTACTATGGAAGCCATACATTTATTGAGAGGTTTGATGGAGAAATATAGAGAGAATAAGGAGGATCTACATATGATATTTATCGATTTAGAGTAAGCATATGATAAGGTTCCAAGAGAAGTGCTATGGAGAGTTCTTTTTATCCTTAATTCATTAGTTATTTGCTCTTCTAAATCTTATTTATTATTTAACATAACAAAAGTTTAATTTATTCATTATTTAATTTAAGATCTCATATATTAATTTAAATATGCTCTCTTATTTCTACATGTATTCTCATTTAAATTATCTATATACATTATAATTAACTAATCTCTAATTTCTACTTTAATAATTTCCAATTTATTTGTGATAATTTCTGAAAAAAAATGTAAAATTACAATTTCCATTTACTCTTTTCCTCTCAATTAAAATTTTAATATCAATTTAAAATAATTAATTTTTTTTTTCTAATATATATTTAGAAAGAACTTAAATACTTTTTCTCAGTTACTGCTCGAATCTAGATTAAAAGCTATTGCCTTTGCAATCAAGTTAAATATAATAAAAATTATATTAACGAGTTTAATTTAAAATTATCTTAATTTAAAATTTATTTTTTCTTTAATATGGTAAAAAGTATCTTAATAAATCATCACTTTAATTGATAATTAAATTTCCAAAAATTTAAACATTATGTCTATTTTTAGGATAATACTTACCTTGCTCAATAGTAAAAAGAAGAATTTGATTGTGATACTGAGCCAAACACTCGAAGGTGAATATTGGGGAGTGATGCTTTTGCCTGAGCTGATGACTATGTCGAATGCTGATCCCTTATTCCCTTTTTTAAGGATATGAAATTTGGGCTTGCTAATTTTACGTAACATTTGGTTGATTCAGTCTTCCATTATATGTATTATATTGTTTAATCTGTCTAATATTTGGCTAAATTTTATTTGCACTTCAGTTACTTGGAAGGAGTATTGATTTAAGAAGTTTGCTCACACAAAGGTTGAATAAATTAATCCGGGAGAACATTGATTTTCTCTTTGATCGATTTGAGGGCCAGGATTTATGTGCCGTTGTGGTAGGAAATTTACCAAAAAAAATACTTTAAATTAGTTTACTTTTAGCTGTTAAGTTTTTTTTTTTTTTTTAAATTTACAGGAGCTACAACAGCATCTCGAAATTCTGAAGCACTCCCATAATTTACTGTCAAAAGATCTTGAACTAGATTCATTCAGTCTGATGCTCAATGAAATGCAAGAGAATCTCTCGCTTATTTCATATTCAAGTCGTCTTGCCTCTCAGGTCTGATTCTTAATTGTTATTTTAAATTCTTTTTTATTCTATCAATGGGAATGAAGTACGATAAAATTGGATTAATCCTTCTCTTCTGTATGCAAATTGCAAGGTACACAATGGTCAACTTTCTGTCCTGCGTGTACTTATTTACTATTTTATGGAACTCAAATTTGACCTTTAGTTCATGTTAAATTTATGCTTTTTTTATCTCGACAGTCTATATATCAATAAATTATTTTCATGATTATTGATTTTGTGAGTGAATTTAGTGTTAATGTAATAGAATTTACGATAGATTGATATCTTATATATTAAGTGTTACAGATAGTTATAAGAGAAACATGAATAGGAATTTAATTAGATGTTTTTCTCTTGGATGTTTGCAAAGTATTTTTTGCTAAATTTTCCCTTTGGGATTGTGTAAACTTTAATCTCTAAAAATTTTTAATAACTTAACCAGGACTTCATGAACAAAATGATAAGTACAACTTTTCCCTACAGCACCGAAGTGGAAATTCAACTCTGCTAAAAGAAAAAGTTTACATTTGGTATGTGTTGTTTAAAATGAAATTGCCCTTCCAATGCCATTGGGATTCATTTGGAAGAGAAAATGAAATGGACCCGTAAAAATGATGGTATTCACTTTTTTAAAATAACTAGTAAAAGTAAACTTTTTCCCTGATTATGTAAAGGCGCCAAACATTATTCAATGATAAGAGTGTATCATGGAAATTACTATTTTTTTCCATGACTGAAATGGTGTCGTGAGGTTTTAATTTGATTTAGACTGTGTTTCTTGGTAAATCGGTTGGGGAGTTTTGGCTTTGGAAAATGAGCTAGCCATTGCATCCTTCAAGCATATGAACTTTTGAAAGCAGCATTGGCTACATCTGCACAATGGTTTGTGCTTGATCATAAAAAAAATTGATAGGGTGGTTGAAAATTCTATTGTAGTAAAAACCTTCAAATTCTTTTCCGCGAAGTCTAGCTACAAATTAAGATTCTCCAAATATTAAATTACTAAAATTATCTTGAACATAGAACTACTAAAATGTCCATGAAAAATGGACTAATAACGTAAACAATTAGAAAAATGATCTAATTCCCTGGGAACTAGAAATAGAAATTAGAAAGTTTTCATAAATCTGTTCATCTTAACAATCAACCGATCCTGAAATCTGTATTTATTTGTGATGGGTTGCATCAAATTCATTTGGTGTGATGAATTGTCCCACAGAGTAAAGGTAGTAGTGTTAAATACTAGATGAGGATAGATAAATGTCATTTTGGAGAAGAAAGAAGTCCTCACTTCTCTTTCTTTTGTCTTTTGTTGTTTTCCTTTTTTTTTAAGTAGAAGGAAAACTTTTGGTGGAAAATGGAGGTTGTTGAGACGTGGGGTTAAAAGTTCTATAAAATAGAGGTACCATTACATCCCATTTATTACACATTAAAGTTTAAATAATTTTTTTTTGATAATTTATCATTTATAATTAATCATTTATATTTCCACTAGGGTAGTCCAGTGAGTATATTTCCCTGTTTGGGTCTCACATACTATTAACTTTGCAACTTATGAATTATTGATATTAATCCCATGATCAACTTTCTACTAAAAAATTAGTAACCTCTTTATGCAATTAAGATTTATCATTTTATATTATTATTATTATTATTATTATTTGTGTGTTGGATGCTATGTAATTTTATTTTGTATGGGCCAATGATGGAAAACAACCCATGAACATGCCGGATTTGGTGCTCATAGGTTGGTTCACACCATTGCCCTTCCACTTGAGTTTTCTTGCTCCTTTTCTCTTGTGGCTGCTTGGTTTACCTGTTGGTTACTCGGTTTCCCTGCTGGTTGCTCTGTTTTCCCTACTGCTACTCGGTTTTCCTTGTGGTTGCTCTGTTTTTCTGCTGCTGGTTGCTCGATTTTCCCATTGCTGAATCATATGCTGGAAGCTTTAATTCCTCATTAAACGAGCTGAGTTGGGTGGTTCATTTATGTGGGCTAATAATTACTTTTTCCTCTTCTTTATAGTGGTTGAGTTTCTTTGTGCTGGAGTTTTTGGACATTGATCATTTTAAAAATTTGAGGGTTTCTTCTTAGCTTGTGAGTTGTCTTCTCCCTAACCGTTACTTCCTCTCGGTCTTCTTTTTGTATCTTTCTTCTCTAAACTATTGTGAGTTGTAAGTGGTGTTGTGGTCTATTCTATTGGTATTTGCCGGAGGAGAAAGGTCTTGTGCTAAAACCATGGTTTAAAATTGCGCAATATGAGGCTCGCCTTTGCGCAATTCTAGTAAAAAATGACTCGATGTTTACGCCTCAAGTTTTTCTTATGAGGCTTGCGCCTCAACTTGGTTGAGGCCCGCCTCGCCTCACTGGTATGAGGCTTACGCGTCATGCTATATATATTAAAACTTACATAAATCTTGAAGTAAATGCCCGACGTTGGACTCTATACTAGAGGAGGAAGGGAAGAGAGCAGTTCATCATAATGATGATTCAAATGATGAACCCCTTCGTGATGACAGTGCTGATGACTTATGAGTTCTTATGTGATATGTCATTGCTATTTATTTTTGGAAATTTGAATTATATGTTAATGAAAAGAATACTGGGATTTGGGAAAGATAGAATTTTGAGTTGAACTATATTTCTTGTTGTCTTATTATTGGGATATTTTGATTTCACTTCATATCTTATGATTTTTTATGTTTTATATTATTCACTTCTTAGTATATAAAAAATTTATCATTTTATGTTTACGCAATCTTTTGATTTTGAGGCTTACGCCTCAAAACGCCTTGAGACTTACGCCTCGCCTCACAAATGAAAAACGCCTCAATACCTGAATACGCAATTTTAAACATTGGCTAGAACCTAATTCCTGTGGCGGATCGCTAGTTTGTCCTTTACTTTGAGCACCTTCCCTAGTTTGTGTTTGCATGTTAGGTGATCATTCATGGTTGTTCTGAGGGTTTATAGTTTATATGTTTTGTTATTTGTTCTGTCTTATGCGACTTCCTAACAAATTTTCCATATTAGTTTTCTACTAAGTGTCCATTTTGGTGTTTTTTTATGTGATTTGGAAAGGAAGTATCTTAATTTGCATTCATAATGTTCTCGTACTTGGTTTAAGAACTTAGGTTGCATCACCTCTTGAAGTGGTAATATAACCCATTGGATACAATTTACAGAGTTCTTTTTTTGGTGCATAAATTCTAGATAAGTGTCTTTTGTTTAATTGATCTTCTCATGATGTTTTTTAATATGAACTTGAATACTTTATCTTCTGTCCTTTGCATGCACAAACACCTAGACATACATTCACAAGAAATATTAAATTTTTAATTTCAGTTTGGATTCTTTTACACTACATTGAAAAAAATTGAAGCATGACATTGTTTAAACACTAAAGTTATTGATAATTTTTTTCTTGTGATGAAAAATATTTTCTTTTTTCTCTTATTAGATCCACTCATGATAAACTGCATGCTTCATTGCTATGTACATCACTGTTTATATCCTTCCTTACAACCCTCCCTCCCTCTCTCGCTTTCTAGATTTGGACAGAAATGCAGAATGACTTCTTCCCAAACTTCATCCTCTGTAATACTACTCAACGCTTTATTCGCTCGATAAAGGGAGATCGACACGCTTCCCAAAGGGCATCAGTTCCTAGTGCGAAGTCTTACTTTTTCTGTGGTTCTCAGGTATCATACTCATTTAAAATCTAAATTTACTGCCAATTTTATGATGTTCTTAGTATACTATTTTTGCATTGTTAATGTTATTAGGGATGTCTTCCATTTTATTTTTTACTAGTAAAGCATTTTACTATCTATAATTTTTTGCGGTGCAATAGGGCAGTTCATGAACGATGATATGCTGCCTACATTATGTTTTAGAGGTAATGAGTTTGAATTATGAAAACATGCTCTTTGTAATGCAAAATTAAGGCAAAATACATCAGTCCTCAGACCCCTCATTGAAGGGAGGTCTCAAGCGCTAGATTTTGTCCATTTGTTTTATGTCAGATATATGGAGGCTAATTGCTAGCTTTTGTTTTAGTTTTGGCAAGCTCAGTGATGTTTATATGCATAGTATGTAATAGAATTGCAGAGGATAATTTTTTTTAAATAATCTCACTTGATGAGGAGAGTGGAAAAATCTTAAAGGTGTTTATTGAAGAATCCCAGATATAAGTTTATAGTGTTTGTGATTCGAGTTTTGGTTTAATTGAAAGTTTTTTCTACCAGAAGAAGGTTGAGTTTAAATACATTTCCTCCTTATCCTTCTAATAAAATTTTTGCCACAACTTCGAAGAATGTTTAATGGTACAGCCAGAGCTGTGGAAACCTAATAATCATAGCAGTGAGGATCTATTAACTGCTAAAACTTTATCTTTAATGTAATGGTTGTAGTTGCATCAACTAATGGTCGGTCTTGTCCTCAAATCTTGAAATTAAGTTGGGTCTCTGTTGCATTTAGTGCCTTCTCAAGTTGCTAGCCCAATCTTTGTACCATCTCATTTTTATTGATCATGTTCCTCTTTGGGTTCTTTTTTTTTTATGATCTTCTTAGTGTTAGGGATATTGGTGATCCCGAATCTCTGTTTGTTGTCTCCAATGTTTAACATTTCTAGCACAGAGGATCTGATAGACAAGAAGTTCTAAATTTTATATGCTCGGAGAAGAAGAAATGGCTAGGTGTACCATCTCATACTCCAATTTAGATGGGTTTAATGTGGCCCATGGGGGTTTATCTCATTATTTGGCCTTTCCATTGTATTCTATTTTTAGTTCCTTTTATTTAACAATGCTTTGTTATTACTTCAAGTTGTACTGTTTCCCTGAATGATACTAAGAAAAACCACTTAATACAAACTAAAAAGAACAAAAAGCTTCTGAAACAGGTCATCTTATGGTTCAACTAAATCAACAGATTTATTATTAATCAAGGTAATTAATTCATATGTAGAATAGAGAAGTTTACATAACTAGAAAGAAGTACTAATCAATTGCATTTAAACTTATTGTTTAAATGTAGTTGAACAAGGAGATCAATGAAGACCTCTGAAGTGTCAAGTTGGTGCGGGAGAGTGGCATCAGCCACCTGGAGCTGGCAGTCAAGAAGGCTAGTGCTACTCTGTTGATTCGACATATGCTCCACAAATAGAGTCAACGTTCAAGTCTCAAGCTCATTAAGTATATAGTCTGAGCCTTAATGTGAAATATTTGTTTAACAAGTGCACGGCCCAAATCAATGAAACTTTTTAACTCTCAAGACCAATGTTAGAGATACATTGCAGTTTCAAGAAGCTCAAGAATCAGATTTAGTATTCTAGTCCCAAATTCAACAAAGTCTAAAAGGCCAAGTTTAAACATCAACTCATTGTTTAACAAGCGTAAAGACCAAACCGAAAAGTCACCTAAGATAAAAAAAATCTATGGTTTGGGCTTGTTTGGTAATGTTGCAAGCCCTAGAAGCATAGTCAGCATATAAGTGCAAGGTAAGAGAAAAGAATTCCGAAAGACCAAGCCTGAATTTTAAATCCTAGTGTAACAAGTTTAAAGGACTGAACTTGAAAGTCAAACATCTAGTTCAATGCGCCTCAGAATCTGTCACGACCCGACCCGACTAGCCCGAGTTAACGGGGCGTGAGCAAAAAGGTCGTACTGAAAACAACATTTATCATAAACAGTTCTAATTAAAAACTTGAATATCCAAAATTTCAAACATTGTCCATAATTGAAAGAGCCACTAACAACAATAAACTCAGATAGTTCGAACCAGTTCAATTGTCTCAAGACCATTAAAAACTTTCAACACATCATTACATAAACTCCACTTACTGTTCATACTTAGATACAAACTCAACTCACAAACATCACAGAATTAAATTTCAAGACTCAAACTTAATTCATAAAATTGGAACCTTTCATCTTGAGGTCCCCTATGACGATACATAAAAGGTCGTTGAGCAGCCATCACTTCTCTCCTGAAAAAGATTTCCAAACGAGGAATGAGACAACGCTCAGCAGGTAGTTCATATCACAATTAATTTCATAAGATGCATGAATTAAAAACATTTACAACTAGAAACTGATTCATATAATTAAGCATTTTCATAACATATAATGTCATTCTTCTTTTTCATAAACATTGTTTTCCTTTCATTCTTTTCTTTAATCTATTTTATATGCAATGCAAAGTGCAAAATAATTATGCTAAATATATCACCCGTTCCGGAAGTACCCTTTTTCGTACTGATCAGGTACGCAGTCAAAATTTTTTTGGCCATTTTCTTTACCATTTGGCTTTTGCAAGCCCCATCACCATTTGGCTTTTGTAAGCCCCTTTACCATTTGGCTTTTACAAGCCCCTTTACCATTTGTTAGGCACTTCCGGATCAACATGCCCATGTAATTTTTATTGCTTTAAAAATCTTTGAATTATACTCAATCTTCTTTTATAATCATTTCATTTATTCATATACCTTAATTGCCTTTCACATTAATTCATGAAATGAAAGCATGAAACTGGGTATTCTTAAAATTAGGAACATCAAAACATTGACAGTAGATAAAATATTTGACAGAAAAAAAATAAATATATGAAATTGCATTCTAAGCATAAATAAAATTTAACACTTATAAAATTAAAAGGGATATGAATACCTACCTCAAATCAAATACGGCACGTCGTTTCGACACAAGTTCTTCACCTTAAACTTTGACGATCACTACCTAAGAAAGTTTATAAAGTAAACGTGTCACATTTATAAATCAAATTTCCTAAGTCTAATTGCTAAACCCGGCATTTTCTCTTTAACCATTCCTTACGATATTTAAAGGATAATCAATTAAATAAACTTTAAATTTTCGGATTAAATAAATACTAATATTTTGAAAATTCATAAATCTTTAGTTTCACTAAAATATTGCTCTAAAAACATTCCTAAACACATAATTATAATTATAATATTAATTTTCGGATTAATTAAATTAGGAAAATTACAAAAAAGAGTTTTCCACTGAAAAAAACAAAATTTTCGTTTTAAAATTATTCGCAATACCCTTAGAAATCATTTTCGTAAAGGTGCCTTACGAAATTAAAATTTAGGTCAAAAACGTTAATTCATAAATCTTCAAAAATTCCTCCAATCACTATGTTTTCAATGCTAAAACAATCCTCTAAATATTTCTTAAAGGTTTCGCAAAGAGATTTCGAAGAAATTCCAAAATTCTATAAAATCCTAGAATTTTCTTTTCCAAAAATCTAGAGATCGGGAGGGATTCGTTTGAAAATAATCATACCGGAGTAACCCTCTCGTCGTCCTCTTTGATTTGACCTAAACTTTTCGCCCGAAGATCGTCGCCGGAGCCACCCTCGCGGAACTCGCGCCGTCCATTCCGTCCGCCTCTCCCATTCGGTCCGCTCGTTTGCGTGAAAAATGAGAAGGGGGAGGGGTTCGGTTTCTATTAAGAGGAAATGGGGGTTTTACAAAAGTCCAAAATGCCCTTGCTTAAGTAATTCTTATAGTTCATTTGATTAGGGGCAAAGTTGGCATTTAGAGACTTAAAATATTTTTAATTCCATTTTTAGGAAAAATTGGGTATAAGTTCTATATACCAAAACGATCAGAATTTCGCAAGGGATTTTCTAAAATTATTTCAGTTAAATTCCGTTAACCTTGAAAATTTCACTTAAATCTCGTTGCGGTGCTTTGAAAAGCGTGCGACGCCCTAAAATAGTATTTTCGGGTTTTACAGAATCAAACCCATTAAACCTCTTTGCTCACAAGCCCAATTGTCCAATTACTTCGTGGATTGAATATGCTTTCGTGTGTTGGCATAAATATGTGCTGGTTTTACAAACCTTTAATTCCAGTTGAAACTCTTGTATATCTTGAACTCGATTCAAATCTTTCCCAGAACAATGCTCAACATTTGTATCTACAGTTTAGTTCTGTTTTAAGATTACATTTGAAAGGACGCAACAAATAATTTATGCTATTGCCATACATTGCATTTGTTTCGGAGCAATTTATGTGCTGTTAACAAAAGAGAAATATTTTTACCTGAGTTCTCAATCTTCCTTCCACGCTCATAGTGCCTGCTTTAGCTCCCTCACTATAATAACTGGACTTGGCCGGTTCAATTGAACCTGCCTATTGCTATAGCAGAGGCGGAGCCATCAGCGAGAACCCAAGCAAGTCGCGTGCATGCGTGATGCATTCATGCTTTTAGTTTATTTTTGTTTTAATGTATTTTGAACAATGTTAATTGTGTTTTATGTTTTTTAAGCTATCCTATGATGGTTGGGCTTCCAATGATCATGGTAGGAAGGTGCGTAGGCATGGCAATCCTTGAGTTTGCTTGCTCTTGGGTTCATTTTGTCCTTGGGCTGCTTGCTGTTATCAATTTGGAGTTGTTTGCTGTTTTCGGGTAGACCTTGGCTGCTTGGTGATGAGCTCATAAATGTGGATTCCACTTGGTGTTAGCTCATAAATGTTTGAGCTGAAGTTTAGCTCAATGATTGGGGAATAAATGCACTTCCTAGCTCATTAATTCAAAAAGGTATGCTATTATTACAAGCTCTTTATGCTGGAGTGGACTTGTGTCTCTTCCCTTCCCTTCGGTTTATGTTGGCTGTTGCTTTTCCTGTGATCCTCCCTCTCGGTTTTCCCCTCCTGGCTGCTTTTCCCGTGAGCTGCTGCCTTGTCTCCTGTGCTGGCTCTTTGGGTCCCTTCCTGGCTGGTTTCCCGTGGCTGCTGGTGGGATTTTCCGTGTGTTGCTTCCCTGTTTTCTGTGTTGGAATTCCTGCTGGTTGTTGGTGCCTTTTGGCCTTTCATTTCCCCAATTCTTATTGGATTTGGTTGGAGGTGCTATGGCTGTTTATCTTCCTTCTTTTTCCTATAAAATAGAGTTGTTTTGGGATGGAATAGGTTGTTGAAAAGACGAGTAGAATCTCTACAAAAACCTAAGGGTTTCTTCTTGGAAAAGCTTGAGAGCTTGTTCCACTCCCCCTTTCCTCCTCGCTAATTCGTCTTGGCTTCTAATATCCTCTTCTCTACGCAAGTTCTACTCCACATGTATCCTTTTTCTTGAGCTTTGGAAGTTGTATGTTTGTTGAAATTTGGAGACATTTGCCGGAGGAGTTTGGTTAGGACGTTGGACTCATTTGCTGTGGTGGACTCTCGATTTGCAAGTCTAACCACAATTTTATTATATTTTCCTACTCTCGTTGCATGTGAGGAAACCGCTTTAAGGTTATACTGAGGATAGCGTATTTATGTTCTTCTTTTATTTCGTTTGATTTAGCTTTTGTTTCTTCGAACGTTTGTTTGTTTATTTGCAAGCTATAGTGAATAGTGTTTGGCTTATATTTTGTTCTGGTGTTCTCCAACGTGTCTTTTCTCTCTAGATTGCTTGCATCAGGCTTGGTATCAGAGCGAGTTAGAATATCCTTAGTTTGGAATCTTTTCTTTTGAGTTCTAAAATGGTTAATAATCCGGGAGAATGGCAAAATGTAATGCAACAATTAGCGTATTTGCAAAATCAGATGAATGAAATGGCTAATACCCTGGCTAATCTTAATGTTAATCAACAACATGTTCAAACATCTGAAAGCGAAAAAGAAATCCCTAGGAACCAAAATATGTGTCACGACCCGGCCCGTTTAGCTCGTAAATACGAGGCGGGAACGGAATCGGACGTTCAAAATAATTTAATCATCATATTGCATAAATAACAATTCCAAAAGACTTTAATAGGAACATAAAAGCGCCTCTAAACTTTTTCCAAAATATGTATTTAACATTAAAACCATTACAAAAGGAAGTTCATGTACAAGGTGGTTATAAACTTAATCTATTCATGCTATGACAAAACCACCCAAAAGAAAGTAGCTATAGCTAGGAAAAAAACAAGTAAGAACCTGTCACCTGTTGCGTGACGACTGTATGTCAACCTCGGGTGTTCTGCCATCACTTATGAGTAGGTTCTCCTGAAAATTTTTTCAAAGCTAGGGAGTGAGCTATGCTCAGCAAATGACAAATTTCAATCTAAAATTTATACAATGAAAAAGAATTTGATATGCAATGATAACATCGTATGTCTATGTAAGGTTAATATCATATGCAAGATTTATGTCAAGGTTGATGCCACATGTAAGGTTAATGCCATATATAAGTTTAATGTCATATGTAAGAATTGATGCCATGTGTAATGTTCCTTCTTACCTATCATATGTCTATCTCCTATAACTCTTACATGATATAGCTCTCATCTAGTATACACCCGTACCGGAGTACTCGAATTATACTGATCAGGTACAAATTCATAATTGGCCATTTATCATCATATTGCTCTAAGAGCCTTATTGTTCCAAAGAACCTTATCCATATTTGGTATTTCACAGTTCAGCATACACAAGCTTGCATTCCATAACATCTCATAAGATTGTTCATATCATAATTAGAATTTCATAACATAAGAAAATATGTCACATTCACATAAAGACTTGTTGTAAGCATAAAAGTAAAATATTTCTTTCTATGAACCATACATGAATAAGATTAAGGTTAATGTCATATACAACATAAGAAATATAACTATTCAGATTGCAATGAAATTATATAATTTAGCGAAACATAAGCGAGACAAAATTTCAATAATGCTCAAGTGCAAAACTATAAATTTTAAATTGAAATGAGTCACTTAACTCATAAGTCTTTCTTTGCTAAACTTCCCGCACAAATCCTTACCACTTTTCCTTTTTCAAACCTAAGGGAAACGAAATTCCAATTACTATCACATGCATTTAAATCTCCAAAATATTTAATTTCATTTAAATTTAAATGTTATTTTTGGATTTATCAAAAATCTCAAAATTTAGAATTTCAATATTTATTATTTTCATCTCCTAAGCATGCAAAAACATTCCCTTCATCTAGTTAATAAATTATATTAATAATTTTCGGATTAATATTATATAAAAATTAGGAAAAATTCTTTTCTTTCAAATTCCTCAATTTTCTTCATTAGAGACTTTCCAAATCTCTTAGAAATAATTTGGGTTAACTTTAAGCTTACAATTAAAATTTTTGGAAAAACCCTAAAGTGGAAACTCCAAAATCTCTTAGGAAAAATTTAGGATTTCAAGTTAAATATGCTTCTAAATCTCTTATAATATCATTTCTATAACAAAAGAAATTTTCCACCAAACCCTAAATTTTTGAACCTACAATTTTCTTCATAAAAATTCATTTTTCTTAAGAGTGTGCACACAAACACTCTCTAACAATTATCTATGAAAGACCCATCAAAAAGCCAAAACCCTAATTTTTCTTTAAGTAAAAGTTTCATAAAAGAAGAAAGTTTCTTGCATAATACTCTTACCTCTTTTCTTCTCTTAGCTTTCTCTTCCACTTCCCTACAAAAGCCCGCCGGAAACCGTCGCCGGTCACCGGAAAACGCAAGCACCCGACGCTCCCTCCTCTATGCCGCCCGCCCTTCTTCGTTCAGCCGAGAGAAACACAAGGGACCGAAATATTAACATTGTTTTGGCTTAAGAGGGAGAGGAATATCCAAATGGCGCATGTACCCCTCTTCCCATTAATTCTTTTTTATTTCATGAAGGGCAAAAATGGAAGATATGGCCAAAAATTACTTAAACGAACTTCGGAAAATTTTAACTTCAAAACCGTGTGAAATTGGATATAAGTTCTTTATATCGATTCGATCGAAATTTCGTGACGAATTTAATAAAATTTATTTCGTCGAATTCCGATGACATCAAAATTTCACTTAAGTTTGTCGCGGCGCATCGAAATGCGTGCGACGCACTCAAATGACGAATTTCGGGTTTTATAATAGGAGACAACAAAATTGGGATTTTGGAATTAAAATTGATGCTCATAACTTTGAGGGCAAACTATAACTTGATATGTTTCTCGAATGGCTTGAGTAAATGGATCAATTTTTCGACTGGAAAGAAATTCCTGAAAACAGAAAGGTAAAATTTGTAAGTTTAAAATTAAATGGTCATGCTCTTACATGGTGGAAAAACTTACAAAATAATAGACTTAGACATGGGAAAGAAAAGATACAAAACTGGGAATGGATGAAAGAAAAAATGAGGGGAAAATTTTTACCGTCTGATCACGCACGAACTCTATTTCAAGAATTCAATAACTTGCGACAAGGAACTCAAAATGTGGAAAAAAATAATTCAGAAACTGAAAATGACATAGAATTAGAAAAAATAGATGTTGAGGGAGATGAAGGAGGAGAACTTTTGGTAATCCAACAAAGTCTTAACAACAAAAATTGACAATGGGGACAAGTGGCTTAGAAGAAGATTTTCAAAACAACTTGCATAGTTGAAGAGAAAATCTGCACTCTTATAATAGATAGTGGAAGTTCAAGAAATTTTGTATCTCAACTGATAGTTAATAAGCTGAAATTAAAGTCCAAACCACTTGACAAATCATATAAAATCTCTTGGTTTAAGGAGGGAGGTGAGGTTCCTATCACAAAGCAATGTGTTATCAACTTAACAATTGGGGGATCTTTTAAAGATCAAGTTACTTGTGATGTTGTGCCTCTTGAAGTCTGTCACATTCTGTTGGGTCGACATTGGCAATTTGATAACAAAACTATTCACAACGGGGAAAAGAACACTTAATATTTGATTCAAAACAAGAAATTCACTTTCTATCTTCTAAAAACATGTGCCTAATTTGCATGCTAAAAATAACAAAGTTGCCAAAATAAGCACTCCCGAATTGCTTTTGAATGCGAATGATTTGAAACCCTCTGGAGTAGCTTACTTGGTTTTGGGAAAAGAAATTGATTATGTTCTTCAAATTCCTAATCAAATTCAACCTTTAATCGATGAGTTTTCTGATTTATCTCTTGAAGAACTTCCTATAGGTTTGCCACCGATGAGAGATATTCAGCATCATATTGATTTAATTCCTAGAGCAACTTTACCTAATTTACCTCATTATATACTGAGTCCAACTGAACATGATGAACTTTTTAAACAAGTGACTGATTTGCTAGAAAAGGGTTTGATTAAAGAAAGGTTAAGTCCTTATGTTGTGCTTGCTTTATTAACTCCAAAAAGAGATGGAACATGGAGGATGTGTGTGAATAGTAGTGCAATAAATAAAATCATCATTAAATATTGATTTCTTATTCCTATGCTGGATGACATGTTAGATATGCTAAGCAGAGCAAAGAACTTTTCTAAAATTGATTTGAGAAATGGGTATCACTAAATAAGAAAAAGACCTGGGGATGAATGGAAAATTGCTTTTAAAACAAAAGAGGGTTTATACGAATGGCTAGTAATGTCTTTTGGGCTTTCAAATGCTCCGAGTACTTTTACGAAAACTATGAATCATGTTTTGAAATCTTTTATTGGCAAGTGTGTCGTTGTATATTTTGATGATATTTTGATTTATAGTGTTCAATCTTCTGAGCATCTTAAACATGTGAAGCAAGTGTTGCAAACTCTAAGGGAACAAAAGATATTCATCAATCTTAAGAAATGTTCTTTTATGACTTCGAGCTTAACATTTTTGGGTTTTATTGGTTCTGCTGAGGGGATAAAAGTTGTTCCTATAAAAATTGAGGCAATTCAAAGTTGGCTCACTCCTAAAAACATAAGTGAGGTGAGAGGATTTCATGGTTTGGCTTCTTTTTATCATAGGTTTATTAAGACCTTCAGTTCTCTGATTGCTCCTATTAATGATTGTTTAAAAAAGGGAATATTTAGGTGGACACATAAAGCTAAATAAACTTTTGAGTTCATTAAGAAAAAAATGAGTCAAGCTCCCATTCTTAGTTTGCCATTTGAAAACATTTTTTAAGTTGATTGTGATGCTTCTCATGTTGGTATTGGTGATGTTCTTAGTCAAGAAGGAAAACCTATTGCTTACTTTAGTGAAAAACTGAATGATGCTCGATCTAAATATTCTACCTACGACTTGGAGTTTTATGCTATTGTTCAAGTTTTGAAATTCTGGAGATGTTATTTGATTCAACGGGAATTTATCTTAAATACTGGTCATGAAGCACTTCATTTTCTGGGCTCTCAAAAAATTTGAATAAAAGGCATGCTAAGTGGGCTTTCTTTTTGCAAGAGTATACTTTTTATATTAAACATAAAACTGATGTTTTAAACAAGATTGCTGATGCTTTAAATCAGAGATCTCATTTAATGGTAATTGTTTACCCAACTATTATTTCTTTTGATTTTTTGAAAGATACTTATGCAAATGACCCTGGTTTTAAAAACATTTGGAATTCTTGTCTTGCTTCTGGAATTGATCCTTCTGCTCAGTTTGTTATTCATCAAGGGTTTTTGTTTAAGGGATCTAGACTTTGCGTAACAAAAAATTCTTTAAGGGAACAACTTGTGCATGAACTTCATATTGGGGGAATGAGTGGACATTTTGGGCAAGGAAAAACTGTTGCTTTGGTAGAGGAAAAATATTTCTGGCCTCATATGAGAAAACAAATTGCTAAGCTGGTAAAACAATGCAAAATTTGTCAGGCTTTTTGATGTAGAACGGAATTGATGGTAGCCACCCAAAGAAAGGAGATACCAAGGTTTTTGTGGTGGTTTGAGGGCTTGAGAGGAAGTAGACATCGAGTGGTGGCTTCTTGTTGTCTAGATAACAACCCATTTCGTTCTCGAACCTTTGGACAGCACATAGAAAATCTGGGACAGCAATTTGTGGTCTTCCAAAGTGCTGGACAGCAAGATATTCTGGCTGGAATAAGTGACAGCAAGCAGAATTCTAGGATTAGGATGTAGAAGACTTCATGTTGGATGGAGTTTGGCAGGATTTAACGGAGGAAATCTAAACAGAGTAGTGGGAATAGATGGACAGCAGGTTGGTCTTGTAAAACAGTAGCATTGGAGCTTCACATCACTGGAAAGACACTTAATAGTTGCTGGAATTCTCTGGCTGCAGCCTTAGAAGGCAGTAAACTCAACGTCAGATGGAGTTTGGGGAGAGATTTGTGGAAGGAAATTGATATACGTGAATTGGGAAGTTTCTGCCAGCAAGGGGGATGACGGCCTGACATGATCTCCAATTTAGAACAATGGGTTTGGAAAGATTTAATGAGGTGAATGCATCAAGGGGAATTTCGGCCAGGTCATGAGGATGGGTTTTAAATTCTTGCCAAGTGGGAATAGAGGATTAGGAAATAAATCCAAGGGATTTATTAAAGGGCTGGCGGTTTAAAGATGATGGAGGAGATTGGGGAGATGATTTGGATTATTTAATTAAGGTCTTAAGGAATTAGGAAAATGTTTAAATAAATCCTATTTGAATTTGAAATTCAAATTGATTTAATTAAAGAAATTTCCTAAAATAGATTTGATAAATTAGAAAAGATTTTGAATTTCAAATCAATTAAATTTGAATTTCAAATCTATCCAAATTCGCCTCAATCTAATTTAGGAAACAATGCTTGAATGGGAGAAAGAAAGAGGTGGGGACTATGTGGAGGCCGGCGGCATGGAGATAGGGGGAGAGGGAGTTTTGTGGAGGAATTAAATTCCTTTCCTAAATGGTCTCTTTAATTTAGGAGAGAAAAAATTCCACCCCAAATTAAATTTGAATTTCATCATGAATGAGATTCAATACTTTCCTAAAATAGCTTTCTAATTTATGAAACTATTCGAAATTCAAAATTTGTATTTCAAATGGTGAAAATAATTTCCTAAATTATTTGAACTCTTTAGGTAAGCATTAAGGTGGCATTTACTCCTAATTCATGGAGACAAACAAGGGTGGCCGGCAGTGGGCTTGGCTTGGGTGGGGCGGTGGAGGAGCTAATGGAGAAAAGGGATTGGGTTGGTGGTTAGGTTGAGGTGAGCTTTGGTAGGAGGGGTTATGGGGGTGGTGGTTGGTGGTGGGGATGGCCGGAAGGAGGGGGACGGTGAAGAGGATGAAGATAACTACTAGGAGCAATAAGAAGGAACAAAAACATTTAAACAAAATATAAAAGATACAACCGTGAGCCCGGACACATCTTGCGGCTGACGGGTACTACGTTGCCCTTCTTCGAGGGACTTTACGCCACAAGCCCGGACCCATCCTGCGGCTGGTGGAAACTCCGACTCCTCGCATAGGGATTTCATTAACGTTCTTCCCAAAGAACCCAAGTGCAAAACACAAAATTTTTTTATTAATAATCCATCATTTTAATACAAGAGAAGGGGCCTCTATATATAGGCCTCAAAAGAAATTAAAAGATACATTTACGCCTTGTGCTTACATAAGACAAGAGTGTAAAAAAGGGAAATTGCAAAACTAAATTAAAATACACTTAATAAACAAAAATAAAACAAAGTGATCTCGGTCGTCGATCTTCAGCTCCTCAGATTGGCATGGACGGTTGGATGTCCGCATCACTTTTAAAGGAACTTCTCAAAATACTGGTTTGTATACTCCTCTTCCAAATTCCAAATAAACCTTGGGAGGATATCTCTATGGATTTTGTTTTGGGGTTGCCTGTTACTTTTAGAAAGTTTGATTCTATTTTTGTGGTGGTAGATCGCTTTAGCAAAATGACACATTTTGTTCCTTGCAAGAAAACTTCTGATGCTTCATATATTGCTAATTTGTTCTTTAAAAAAATTGTTCGTTTTCATGGTGTTAATCGCACTTTTACTTCTGATAGAGACACTAGATTTTTGAGTCATTTTTTTAGAACACTTTGGGCAAAATTAGGAACTACTCTTCAATTTAGCAGTGCATATCAGCCACAAACTGACGAGCAAACTGAAGTTGCAATCGAAGTTTGGGAAATTGATGCAATCAAAAATTTGGGAGAGGGACCCAAATTTTTGATCACAAAAACATTACCTTTCTAAGAACAAAATAAAGACATAAAATACTTAAAAGAACACAAATACTATAAAACACAACTTTATATAATTAAAACGACTTACAAACTTTTAACTCAAATGACACTTACAATTTGGACGCTTACAAACTTTGACACCAACAAAATGACACCCTAAACTTGCTTACTTTGAGAAGAGGGATACAGGTGAGGTGGCACTTGCGGATAGAAGAAAGAGATTAGGAGACGAGACGAAGGTTGGAAAGAGCCCGCAGGATTCCCATAGGAGGAGGGGAAGAAGATTGGAAAGAGCCCGCAGGATTTCCAAAACAAAAACCTCTCAGGTTTTCTATCCAAAAATAACTCACATCATCTTTTTTTAAACAGCCACAAAACAACTCTATTTATAGGCACCAAAGAAGGAATACAAACAGTCTAGATTTCTGTATAGAAATCTGTCCCAAAACAGCCCATTAAAACCTTCAAATTTTGTTCAAAAACTGTTCCAAAAACCTGTCCAGAAACAGTCCCAATACAGCCCAAAAAACTGTAACCCAAAAAACTGTTCATATTCCCATAAAAAAAGCCTTAAAATTCTTGCACAGGAATTCCAAACAGCAAAGCAAAAAGTCACGGTTTCAGCATGGAAAATCCAAACAGCACCTCAGCTTTTAATGCCACTGATTCCAGCACAGCAAAGCCAAGGTGTTCACGGTACAACCAAGGAGGAGGCCACGGGATTCAGCAAACCCCAAACGCCTCATCACAACCAAGGAGGCCACTGTTACAGCAAACCCCAAGCATCACATCTCAACCAAGGAGGCCACGGCATACATAGGATAGGGAATTAAGGCTACTGATTTCAGCACACAGCAACAGGGCTTTAATGCCACTGGTTTCAGCTCATAAAATCCCAAACGTCACAGCAATGAAGGCCACGGTTCCAGCATAATTGAAGGAAAAGTAATGCAGCAGCTCAAGAGGCAAAGAAGAAGAGGAAGAGACAAGTTCCACTCACCTAAAAGCTTGCACCTCATAATGAATTTAGAGCTAAACATCAGCTCATAATGAGCTACACTTCTACTAGATATTAATGAGCTTGCACCAACTAAAAATTCAACAACTAAACTCAAAACCGAAATCAGCCAAGGCTCCATAGAATTGTGTTGACCCCCCCTTTGCCTACATCAAACTCCCCTATTTGAAGAACTCATCTCCCGATGAGTTGGCTTTTGTTTTCTTTTGAGAAGGAGAAGATGGTGTATTAAGTTATTGAATTTTTTCTTCATACCTTTTTAAAATTTCTTTTCGTTCTTGCATAAACTTATGTTGTAAGAGTTGCTTCTTCTTCATATACCTCTCTGTACACAAATGCATCCATGACTGTAGTTTGTATAGCTCGTATTCCAAGGGATTTGTTGATTCTGACGGAATTCATCTGTTCATCGAACCATGATCTTCAGAATCTTCTTGCTTGTTTTCTTCTGTCTTTTTGTCTTTTTTCATTTTTTTTTGACAGACTCAAAAAAAGAAAAGGACTCAAAGAAAGACTCAAAAGACTCAACCTAAAAACTTAAGACAAGACTCACAAGACTCACAACTTGACTTGACTTGACAAATGATTTGACAAACAAAACTTTGACAAACTACTACTTGACGACTAAAACAAATTTGACAACCTAAAATTTGACGACCAAATCCTAGGACTTCCTAAACTTGCTTTGATACCAAATTGATGCAATCAAAAATTTGGGAGAGGGACCCAAATTTTTGATCACAAAAACATTACCTTTCTAAGAACAAAATAAAGACAAAATGCTTAAAAGAACACAAATATTATAAAACACAACTTTATATAAAAAAAACGACTTACAAACTTTTGACTCAAATGACACTTACAATTTGGACGCTTACAAACTTTGACACCAACAAAATGACACCCTAAACTTGCTTACTTTGAGAAGAGGGATACAGGTGAGGTGGCACTCGCGGATAGAAGAAAGAGATTAGGAGACGAGACGAAGGTTGGAAAGAGCCCGCAGGATTCCCATAGGAGGAGGGGAAGAAGATTGGAAAGAGCCCGCAGGATTTCCAAAACAAAAACCTCTCTGGTTTTCTCTCCAAAAATAACTCACATCATCTTTTTTAAACAGCCACAAAACAACTCTATTTATAGGCACCAAAGAAGGAATACAAACAGTCCAGATTTCTTTATAGAAAT
The DNA here is from genome assembly GCA_022539455.1 of Dendrobium nobile. Lineage (NCBI taxonomy): Eukaryota > Viridiplantae > Streptophyta > Magnoliopsida > Asparagales > Orchidaceae > Dendrobium > Dendrobium nobile. The sequence goes on from CM039734.1 coordinate 7,542,440, forward strand.
CTGTCCCAAAACAGCCCATTAAAACCTTCAAATTTTGTTCAAAAATTGTTCCAAAAACCTGTCCAGAAAGTCCCAATACAGCCCAAAAAACTGTCCAAAAACAGCCCAAAAAACTGTTCATATTTCCATAAAAAAAAGCCTTAAAATTCTTGCACAGGAATTCCAAACAGCAAAGCAAAAGGCCACGGTTTCAGCATGGAAAATCCAAACAGCACCTCAGCTTTTAATGCCACTGATTCCAGCACAGCAAAGCCCAGGTGTTCACGGTACAACCAAGGAGGAGGCCACGGGATTCAGCAAACCCCAAACGCCTCATCACAACCAAGGAGGCCACTGTTACAGCAAACCCCAAGCATCACATCTCAACCAAGGAGGCCACGACATACATAGGATAGGGAATTAAGGCTACTGATTTCAGCACACAGCAACAGGGCTTTAATGCCACTGGTTTCAGCTCATAAAATCCCAAACGTCACAGCAATGAAGGCCACGGTTCCAGCATAATTGAAGGAAAAGTAATGCAGCAGCTCAAGAGGCAAAGAAGAAGAGGAAGAGACAAGTTCCACTCACCTAAAAGCTTGCACCTCATAATGAATTTAGAGCTAAACATCAGCTCATAATGAGCTACACTTCTACTAGATATTAATGAGCTTGCACCAACTAAAAATTCAACAACTAAACTCAAAACCGAAATCAGCCAAGGCTCTATAGAATTGTGTTGACCCCCCCTTTGCCTACATCATAAATTTATTGAGATGCCTGGCAAGTGAGGAACGATCCCAATGGGATTTGATTTTGCCCCAAGCTGAATTTGCTTACAATAATTCTGTTAATCGCTCCACTGGTAAAACTCCATTTGAAATCATTTATGGTCAGCCTATACCTCACATTTTAGATAGAAACTATTTGCCTTTGCCAAATAAAATTAGTGCGGAAGCTTTTGAAACTTTTAACCATATTAAAACTGTCTAACAGCAAGTTCTTGAAAAACTACGGATGGCTAATGTTAAATACAAAACTGAGGCTAACAAACATCGTAGAGAAGTTCATTTCAAAGAACGAGATTTGGTTATGGCTTACTTTCGTCGCCAACGATTTCTTGTTGGTACTTTTGGGAAATTAAGCAGGAAGAAATTTGGGCCTTTTTGTGTTCTAAAGAAATTGTGCTCAAATGCTTATCTCTTGGATCTACCTTCTACTGTTGGCACTTCTCCCGTGTTTAATGTTTCTAACTTTTCTTTATATGAAGGAAATTCTGAAGATCATGTGGAAATTGAAACTTTACCATTCTCCACATCTATTTTGAGATATGATGAGCAGGTCGAAGATGTTATGGATGTCAAAACTACAAAAACTCGACATGGTGAACACATGAGGTTCTTGGCTAAATGGAAAATCGTCCTTTTACAGACTGTACTTGGATGGATGCAAAAGAGGTTGAAAAACATCATCCGGAGCTTTATAAAAGAGTTGTTGAAGCTTTCTCATCAGGAGATGAGATTTTCCCATCAGGGGGTAATTGATGCAGTCATGTTGTTAGTTTATTTTTGTTTTAATGTATTTTGAACAATGTTAGTTGTGTTTTATGTTTTTAAAGCTATCATATGATGGTTGGACTTCCAATGATTATGGTAGGAAGGTGCTTATTAGGCATGGCAATCCTTGGGTTTGCTTGCTCTTGGGTCCATTTTGTCCTTGGGCTGCTTGCTGTTATCAATTTGGAGTTGTTTGCTATTTTCGGGTGGACCTTAGCTGCTTGGTGATGACCTCATAAATGTGGATTCCACTTGGTGTTAGCTCATAAATGTTTGAGCTGAAGTTTAGCTCAATGATTGAGGAATAAATGCACTTCTTAGCTCATTAATTCAAAAAGGTAGCTTATTATTACAAGCTCTTTATGTTGGAGTGGACTTGTGTCTCTTCCCTTCCCTTTGCCTCTTCGGTTTCTGTTGGCTGTTACTGTTCCCGTGGTCCTCCCTCTCGGTTTTCCCCTCCTGGCTGCTTTTCTCGTGAACTGTTGCCTTGTCTTTTGTGCTGGCTCTTCAGGTCCCTTGATGGCTGGTTTCCCATGGCTGCTGGTGGGGTTTTTCGTGGGTTGCTTCCCTGTTTTCTGTGCTGGAATTCCTGCTGGCTGTGGTGTCTTTTGGCCTTTCATTTCCTCAATTCTTATTGAATTTGGTTGGAGGTGCTATGACTGTTTATCTTCCTTCTTTTGCCTATAAAATAGAGTTGTTTTGGGATGGAATAGGTTGTTGAAAAGCTGAGTAGAATCTCTACAAAAACCTGAGGGTTTCTCCTTGGAAAGCTTGAGAGCTTGTTCCACTCCCCCTTTCCTCCTCTCTAATTCATCTTGGCTTATTTAAAAATTTTCTTTTGCTTTAGAACTATCCTCAATTCATTTTCTTAACATCCTAAATCATTTTCTCACCATCCCTTTCTAAAGCTGTTGCCCAAGTCTAGGCTGAATCTTTCCAAGTTGATTCCAATCCCTATTTGAACATCAAAACTCTTTGAAATTTGATGAAAATCTCCATAATTATTCTTAACACTCTCGTCATCTACTTCCAAGTGTTTTTGAGTCCTAGAATGCACACCAATTAAAGCCTTAAAAGCCTAAGACCTACTTGTCAGCATTCGTCTATAATTCTAACACCTATGCACGTTAGCTTCTTAATGCATGTAAGTTGAACACCACTCCATTCCAATCTTCCTAAGGCTTCCCCATCATTCGTATTTTGGAACCCTCCTAGTGCCAAAAAAGTAAACCATCAAGGCTAAACCTTGGCGGCCACATCTATGTAAGTCTCAATACAACTTTTATTTGGACTTTTTCTTATAAAAACAAGCTTGCTAATAAAAAAAGGAAAAAAAAAATAGAGATTCATATATCTTACCCTTGTCTATTAGATATACCTGAGAGGAGACAACCCATTGTTATTAATTAGATTCCTTAAATATTATGATGTATGACACTGGCACATCTTGCAATCAATGAACAACGAGATTTTAATTAGTCTATCTTCATTTCCAAAACACTACATTAATCAAAATCCAAAATTTTCACCTAAGCCAATAATCATGCCTATGCAACCATTCTTAAATGAGAGTGCTTTCGTATGAGCAGGAGTAATGATTAATTTTTAGGGCTTGCGCCATTAGAAATATCATGAGAAATCTGATTAAACTAAACCTAATCTACCTTATAAAAAAGGACAATTTAATCATGAAGCTGTGGTTGTTGCTTTTTTTGAGTGAATAGTTGATCATAATCATTAATAAATCAAGCATCGAATTGTTCAGATTTGTTCATTTATCAATCAAGTATTTATAAAATTATTCATGCTTGTTTGTTTTGCTAATTAAATGATTATGAATGGGCTCTAACCACCATATAATGAGAAATTAACGTTTGTAGAAAAGCTGATTTTGATATTATTATGATTACTTGTTAATGGTTGATCATGTTAATGCCGGAATTTGCCTCATTTTGGATTCGACCTTGACTTACTTTGTTGTACAAATAGTCCATAAGAACCATGATCTTTAACCCTAGAACACGAGTATCCACTAATTTAATGCTCATATGTTTCCATTTGTGTTTCCTTTGATTTGACTTAGGATCTTTCTATCTCTTCGAAGGCCACTGAACATAATTTAGTATACTGCTCTGCTATAGGAGTGTTTAGGGAATTGATAAGCTAATTCACATGGTTGCTTATTTCTCAAGTTGCCCGACTAAGCTAAAGGCTATTATAGTTTCTAGGGTTCTTTGGACTAAATTAGTCACATATAAATTAATGAGTGACAATTTTGAGATTTAACCCTTTAACTCTATTTCATACTATTACTTCATATTCATTACAGACTGATTAGCTACTTTATAAAAGGGAAAATGATCAAATTAGTCCATTGACATTTTATGAAGGACTAAAATGGTCCCCAACTATATTAAAACATCATTTTGATCCCTCAAGTCTTTAAAAAGAAACAGAATAGTCAAGTGACGGGATTATTTTGGTTCCTTTTTAATGAATTGAGAGTCTAAAATTGTTGTTTAATATAGTTAGGGACTAGTTTAGTCTTTCATAAAGAGTCAATGGGCACATTTTCTCCTTTACAAAATGCATTCTTGACGTCAATTTTGAAGTACTAGAGATTCTATTGGCATAAATTTAATTTTATATGTTTGTTAACATGCATATAATATAGAACTATGTAGCTTTGGATGTATGTTGACTTTTCTTTGGTCTCTCTTTTTTTATAAAGCTTACTATAATTTCCTAATTGTATTTTTACCTTGTCTTCATTTCCTTTGCATGTTTTTTTTGTCCATTTCCTTTAGCTGATTATAATTTAAGATCTTTTTATTGATATTTTTAATAGGTTCAACGTTAATGCTATGACATGCAACTAGCTTTTATTCATTTGAATATAATATTTTTTCATTACACAAATTGCAATACTTCTACTTTTTTTATTTCATATCCTTATAAATTTCCTCAGTCAACCAATGGAAATTCATCTCATGACCGGATCATCTTCAGTTTGTCTCACTTGCCTAGCTAGTATATTAAAATTAATTTAATTGAACCTTTTGTCCAGTTTACTTGGTTTATACTTGATGAAACATTTGTATTCTTATGTAGGATTTGAATGCGGCATATCACAATCTGGCTGCGATGTACTCTGAGTTCTTTGGAATTCCTCATATGTTTGCAGTTGTCCAACTTATTGGTCTAAGATCACTACCCTGGATTATAAGAGCTATATTGGATCATATAGCGGTGAAGGTAAACTCAAATTTTGTAATATGCAACAGAGAGTTAAATGCCAAAAGAGTATGTCTATTTGGATTTTTTTCGTACAAAAGGATGCTGAATTAAATGTTGGTGATAAAATCTTTATCTCTCTCTAGAATCATATTTATTTCCATCAAGAAGAAATGCAACTCTATTCTTGTTAATTTATTTGGAGTGCAATGATAGCGCCAATTTGATTTACTATTTGCTTCTTATGTTCTCTTTGATTACTGATGCTTATCATTCAGTTTTGGTTTCTATGACTGGTAACATCAACGCCATTGTTAGCCTTGTCCTAATTATTTTGATGTCTGCTATAAATTCGTTTTATTTTTTTGCTAGTTATTCCTATTAAGGGCTACATATAATGTTTACCATAGTTATGCAATTTTTTCTGAACATTTGTCTACGTTAGCATTCGTCTTCTTTCCTTTATGATTTTTACCTTAATTAATCTTGTTGCGTTATTGTTGCACCTTTTTTTCTTTGTGCAAATTTTCAAACTACCTTTATCTATTTTATATAAGCTTTCTTCAATGGATACTATACATATTGCAGTTTTTCGCACCATTCTTCTTAGATTTACACATCCATTTCAATATTTTTATTTCTACCACACTTAACTCAATTATTTCTGCAACCCTGTGTTTCTTCATCTAAGGGTATCTTATAAACATTAGATGATTTTTTTTAGCGGATAATTTCAAGTCAACTTTAGCTAATATATGGCTCTGTTCTCCATCAAGTACACCCTATGATTCATTATTTAAGAGTTTATAGCTATTGCAAAACTTGAGGACTTTGGCATTGAATTTAATTTAATGTTTTCAATTTGTGGTAAAACCACCTATTTAGAGGACTCTAGTCATACTATTTTTCTTTGATGTTATTTGGCGGAAAATTAGAGGTTAGAAGACATGTGCCACATCCTTACTAGAAATAGGTTGCTTGAGAATGAATCATAGTGAGACACTCGTTAAGATATTTGCTCTTTATGAGCTGATGTTATTTCTAAATTTTTTACCCTTATCAAATGATTGTGAAGGTGATAGGAAACATTTGAAATTTCAAGTAAATCCTATCAATTTCAGAAAAACTGTGAGAAAACTCTTCCAAATTTCATAGGAAAAATCAGGAAATATGGAATTTTATTGTGATAATCATACTAACGGAAGAAAATAACAAGATATAACTGATCCTCAATTCAAGAGGAGGATCGATCTCTACCAAATCTCTAGACACCGCTAGAGCCCAAAGAAAACCTAAGGGATATCAAATTTCAGTCAAATTCCAGATTCCCTAACCCTAGGAAAACAAGCTATTTAATGCATACAATCAAAAAGAAAATCTCTAAACAGTCCCTGCATTCAAATTTTATTCCTAACTCCCTAAAGAATCTTTACAAATTGGCTACTGTGGACTTGCGGCTTGCGCAGCTCATACAGGAGGCGGAAGTCTTCCGGCAATTTGCGCACAGGCCAGTCCCGTAGGACCGGTTGGACCGGTCCAATAGACCGGTCTAACACAAGGATGAATTAATTTTTTTTAGTATACTTATTTGATGCACTATTAGAGAATTTTTGTCATCCTCAATGGATTGAGATATTTTGTGATAGAGCATATCAGATAAATTTATATATTATCCTGAATGATAAAAATATTATTTCACTATGGACTCAATAACAAAACTCACAACATGTGCTTTTAACAGAGATTTTTTCCTATTTAATATTGGATTAAATAGAATTTATTTTATTTTAGTATATAGATACCACGTGGGGGACTTGCCTTTATTGTTAATTACATCTCAAGCACTTGTTACTTGAAAACATTTTTGATTAAACTAGTGGTTTCTTTAGAGTCATTAAAATATTGGCTAACATTTTATCTTTAAAAAATTGAGAAATTTTTGTTCATTATTTGGTCTTTGAAAATTTCAAGGGAGATGTGATTAACTTTAAATCAGATTTTAGGAATGAGAGTTAAAAAAGAAAATACAAGAGCATTTGATCATGAGGAAACTTAGAGGTATTTAAACTATCCTATATTGGGTTTTACATTTTAAAATTAGATTTTTTTTTTTTAAGTTGATCAATTTGATTTAAAATGTTGGGACTTATATTTCAACAACATATATTGAAGAAAATGCTTGAAAGGTGAGAACTTATAAATGTGTTGGAGTCAACAACTGCTTCAAATCTTAAAGTTAAGGTGAGGTCTATTGAGGGTAGTTTCTTAAACATATTTCTAATAGATTGCATAAGACTTAACAAGCCTATATCTCACATGAGACATAAGTCATCCAGATATCTGGATTTACAATCCTGCCTGGAAAGGGCGATGAGTTAAACCCATTTAACTGATTTTAAAATCACGTAAGTTGGTCTCAATACGTATGAAGAGTAGGGAAGTTTACTTTGATTTAGAAGATAGGACTTACAACTTGATTTTTATTCCAAGTTTCCCTACCATGTGGGTATGTATATGCTGACTCACTGAATGCGTATTTTTTTATTTGGTCCTCAAGTGAGGGCTTTTATATATAACATATTAGTCATGCATGATCATTTTAATTTTGAAAACTTAGCTCATTATAATGAACATGCAATTTTTTTTATTTAATTTAAAGAATTTGTTATCCTATGAATCTATGATTGATTTTAGATTACTTTGGCATTAATTGGTAAAAAAATTAGTTTTTTTCCTAAGAGTCTACCTTATAACAAAACTCAATCTACTCTCAAGCAAAAACAAGTAAAGAAACTTAAAAAAAAAATATGCGTTTCTTATGTGCACTCAGTAAACAATTAAAACATGCTTGTGTATATAAATCAACTAAAAAGAAAGTAAAGCATAATGTTTTATTATTACAATTCTTATTAACAGTTGAGTTTTCTGCTATTATACAAACCCAGAATAATTACAAACTCGACCTATGTGGTATTCAAGCTTTGGCTTTCAGATAAATTTAGGGCTTCAGCTAAAAATAGGTTTATCCTTCTAATTCATCTCTCATGTAATTGTGTCCCACAAGTCTAAAGATACTTCCTAAATCTATCAAATACATTTAAAAATATTAAAGACTCAAATTTGTAAAATAGAAAAAGGATTAAAAAGCGGTTTATATGGAAGAAATAAACATGCCAGAATTGATTAACATTTGAAATATCAAGCCTTATTTCTATCATATTAGTGATGCCTCCTTGGGAGTTTTAAATAGTGCTTGCAAGCAAACAGTATTAAATAATCATGACTTATACCCCCTTTTGTACATAACCATCTACAGAAAAAATAATTATATCTCTATCCTATCCACTCAATGGCAAGTGCCCACATTGCAAATAATCTAATAAGTATCACACCACAACATCATCAACATGCGCAGAAAAAGAAAATTTGTTATCCTAACATGTCTAGGGGCTATGCACCTAAGTATGTGTCGGTTGTATGTTGTAGGCAGTTTCTTGTTTCATTGGAGAATAGAGGATATTCAATTTTAGTTTAGTGTTTTTATTTTATGTTGTTTGTGACTAAAAGCTTTTATTTGATTTTTATTTGTTTTATATTTATATTTAGAAGAGTTATGAAGAACTCATAAAGCAACAATTGCTTGTTTTGAGGCGAGCCTGCTACTTAGGGAATCCTAAGATTCAATTATTTAGGATTTTCACCTTTTGGGGTAGAATGACTAATCATTGTCTCAAAAGTAACCGAAGTGACTTTTAGTTCTCTTAGTGTTTGGATAAGAGAGAAATGTCCACTTTATAGGATAATGTAGATATTTCTAAGAGTTTGGTTTATGATTTTATCTAATAGGATAAGGTCAGTTTCAATAGAAAGAGGCTCTTAATGGACATCTAAGAGTTATTTTTTAAATGTCATAAGAAAAGAGATCACTTGTTTTGGTTAAGTGAAAAGATAACTTAGATCTTGAGTCTTAGTAGAGACGTCATCCACTTAACCAGGGATTAAATGGATGAAGGTGATGAAATATTTGAAGCTTTGAAGCTAAAGGTTGAAAGAGAAATTCCCTACAACTTTAAGGCTGAAGGGAATGGAAATTCCCTTTAGCTTTGAAACTAAAGAGAGAAAAATCTCCTAAAACTTTGAGGTTGGATTAGATGAGACGAGGCTTATAGCTTTTAGGCTAAGGTTGAAAATCTTCTATAAGGCTTTTGGAGCCCATAGAAGTTAGGAAAGATTTGTAGCTTTGAGGCTACAAATCAAGAAGCAATAATTGAACTTTGTATTCCATGATGCATAATTATTTGCCTTGTTTGGGTTAGGCAAATATGAAAGGGTGACATTTAGATTTGTGTTATAAGTCACAATCAATCTCTTTGAACTTTTAGTGTTCAAAGAGAGATATTCATTCATTTAATTTAGACTAAGCAAATGGAGGAGACTAGGATTTGGATCCTATTTCTAAGAGGTCATTCATTGATTTTGTGTTCTAATGAATAAGATAGAAGAACTTAGATTGTGATTCTAAGTTCAAGAGCTTGTGGCATGATGTATTTAAGATTTTAGGGAAATCCAAAATATCATGCATGAGGAAGATTGGTGATAGTTCTTTGAGGGATGCTAAGATTCATGCATTAAAGCATTTGAAACCTTGAGGAGGCTTTAAATGTCATGCATGAGGAATATAGGTACTTGGAAGAGAACTCTTCATTTTCTATTAAGAGTGTTTTGGACTCATTTGGAGAGGGAAAGTTGGTTTCTAAAGCTTTTGGAAAGATTTCTAAATCAATTTTGTCGTAATTAGAAGATTTAGAGGCTCATGATAGTTATAATCTTTTTGGATTTTATCAGTTGCTTAGTTTACAAATCACACTTAATAATTTCAATTTGCAAATCAAACAAAATAACCTTAGATAATTCCTAAGTGTGACGGGGTATTTAGCGATGGGCTTTTGGAGCCAAAAGAGGATGCCGACATGTGTTGTGTTGTTGGATTGGTGTCCAACACCTTCCAAATTCATGAAATGTAAAACCCGAAAACAACATTAGTAAGCCCCGCGACGAGCTTTAAGTGAAAAATTCAAGGTTGTCGGAATTCAATGGAAATAATTTTAGAAAATTTCTTGCAAAATTCTGATCGTTTTGATATATAACACATATACTTAATTCTGCCTAAATATGGAATTAAAAATGTTTGAAATCTTAAAATACCTATTATACCCTTACTTATCCCTTAAGACAAATCCACTTAAGTGAGGGCATATGGGTAATTATGCAAACCAATTTCTCTAAATAGACTACCCGAACCCTCCTCCCTCATTTTCTCCTCACGCGAATCGGCCGAAACCGAGAGGAGAGGCGGACGGGCGGAAGACCTAGGCTCGGCGTGGGTGGCTCCGACGACGATCTTCCGGCGAGAAATTTAGTCCAAATCGAAGAGGACGACGAGAGGAATATCGAAGTTTAATATCAAGATATTTTCTAAATTTAAGACGAATCTTTCTAAATATCAAGATATTTGATATCGAAGTTTTTAGAGTTTTTTCAAATTTACATTTTCTTCCAAAATCTCTTTAAGAAATTGTTAAGTAATGATTAGAAGAGCATTTTAACGGTAAAAACGAAGAAATTGGAGGAATTTTTGGAGAATAAAATTTTAGGGCTTTTTGATAAAAATCTAATTCCTAAAATCTACGTTGTAAGCTCTATTCTCTAAATCAAAACAACCTTCCGTACTCTTTATGCGCATTGAGTTCGGACCTCATGGTTTTAAAAGCGTTTAGATTGGTTAGCTGGCGGCCCTTTCCAAGTAAGGTTGTAGGTTCATAGGTCGGGTTGGCTTATGTCTCATGTGAGATGTAGGTTTACAAGTCTTTTACATTCTATTAGTCATAGGTTTGAGGTACTACTCTTTTATAGTCCTCTCTTTAGATCTATGATCTGAAGCTGAGGTTAACTCTAGCACCTATTAAGCCCCAACATTTCGGAGATTTTTTAACCTATGTTATTGGAATATAAGTCCTAACTTTTTAAATCAAATTGGTCACCTCGAATACAAATTTAATTTTGAAATGTAAAGTCCAATATAGGATAGTTTGAGCACCTCCGAGTTTCTTAGAATCAAATGCTCCTACATTTTCCCTCATTTAGCACCTCCGAGTTTCTCAGAATCAAATGCTCCTACATTTTCCCTCATTTGGCTTCCATTCCTTAAATCCTATTTAAAGTTGATCATATCTCCTTTAAGATTCCCTTAACATTCCCTTAAGACGATCCTTCCACACCACCGTCATTTTGGCTCCTATTATTTTCTGCAGCAAGTTACTGTTTCCAATTTTGGTCCAACATTGTTGACAACTTTAACCATGTCAGCATGACAGATCTTATAATTTTTAAATAAGATTCTCTATTTGCTATTTCATGCCACAATTCTTTGGTTATATAGGTGTTGAATCTTTTAGAAATGATACACCCAATTAAATTTGTTGGCACTAAATATGATAGAATTCATTTACTCAATTGTTCCTGTAAAAGCTGCTCTACTTTTGCATGAGATCTCCTGTGTTTCCAGGATGCTTTATTTTTTCGTCCATATTTGACTTCATGAAAAACATTTGATGATGGATGAGTTATTTTGTTTTTTAACCACTAAGTTTACTAAGATTTTATTGTGGGCTAATTATGACTATTATTCCTAATGCTTTTTGGGTTATAAATTTTCAGGTGAATGTAATAATACCTAAAATATATGGGCTACAAGATGCATTGCCGAAATCTATTGGACTACTTCCATTTGATGGTGGTGTGGCAGGTAAGAAGGGAGTGCCTTGCATTCAAGTTTGTGCAGCTTAAGTTTATTTTCTTTATTTTTTTTTCATGATTGCATAGTTATGCGTGGTACAAAACCCTACAATTTGATTTTTTAATCTCAATAATACCCTCGCTCTAGCTATATTGTAACTGTAGTGGATCGTGTTGATTCCCTATGAAAATCTCCCAACTTTTTTCGGTTCTTATTTTTTGTCATGTGCTGATGATGATATTTTCCAAATTGCCATTTGATTGAGGTTCGGCATGCGTTGTCTTATGTAGTGTGAAATACATGTAAACATGTATTGGTAGAGACATAAATATCTTATGCTCATGTCAATGTGGCTAGTAGTTTACCTACTTTTCAATTGTATTTATTTGTTCTTCAAATTGACTTTCTGAGTTCTAATGTTACTAATTTGGAATTTGCCAAGAAGTTACATCAGCAAACTAAATGATCACACTCTAAAATATGCACACAAAGTTTAATTAGAACTTGGAGTTTTTAAGATAAATGATAGTGCTCGTTTGAAGTCTTGGCACTTCACGTTTTTATTTGGCTGTGTTTTAGGGTCTCATTACACGGTGATACATATGTTGACATTCATATAGGTATGCCTTCGTTCATTGAGGAGCTGATGTGGAAGATTGATGTGAATTCTTTCCCCGTTTCCATAACTTGTTGGTTTACTGTCCAGGGATTCATTTGGCTTGTGGCTGGTTTGAAACTCTGAAATCTACCTTCTAATTCTGTTTACTGTAGAAGGGGTTTACTTTTTTTTTTTTTTCATTTCCTGTACGGTTGCTGTTGCACTTACGAAGGCTACAGAGGAGAGGCTCGTTGATCATTGCTACTGTAGCAAGATTAGGTTATTATTTTTATGCAATTTCTGGCAATAGAGGAGGATCCAGGAATTGCTTACTTGTGGATATCGCTATGTTGCTACGGGAATCTTTGAAATCATTTCTTACTATAATTAATTTCAGGATTCTATCAGGTGTTAGATTTTGACTTTTTGTGATTATCAGGATAGTCTGGCATGTAAACATGCCTTATATTGCTGAATAAAATTTTAAAATATTGTCTTATATTTATGTATTAGTTGGATGTGAATTCTTCTGCGGTGGAAGTGTTGATTGCAACTTTTGGGGGATATGATATCTTTCCTTGTTCTTCTTCATTTGCACAATTAATGATTGGTTTACATGGGTGATTGGGGTTTAGTTAAATGTACTACAAATTTGGTTTCCTTATTGCATTGTGAGTCTTGATTTTTATTGGTTTATAATTTCTTACTGCATTGTGTGTTGTTGTTTGGTTCTTGATTTTCTTGACTTTATTTTTGGTTCTTGATTTTTTTATTCTCATGTTCGTTTAAAGAAATTTAGGGATAAAATAAAATGTGATAATATTGATAAAGATGAATGCTTTTAAAGAAAATTTAACTTCAAATTTTTTTCTAGTTCAAATTTACTATTTAGCTATTTAGGTCTTTTTTCTTTAATTAGGTCATCTATCCATATAAGAATATGATATTTAATTTGTTTGCTCTTAGATTGCTTTGTCATCCTGTCCTATAAGAATAAGGTTTAGATTATCATTAGTATCACTTATAATATTAGTATTTTAGTATTTTCTTTAATTTTGTTACTTTATTTTTGTCATTTGTCAGGCTTGTATGAAGCTATTCGTAAAATATTGACTCTAAAATTTGATAATCGTAATCCATTGTTGATGTGAACATTAGGTTTATGATATTTAGATCATGTGCTATGTTAATTATTGCATTTAAATTTTGAAAGGTTTTCTTGTTAGAATCATTATGCAATTAACTAAGGCAAGGAAAAAATCATGAAGAACATTGGAAATTACAGGAAGTTCTAATATCTGTTCAATCAACCTTTTTGTTTTGATTTTATTTATTGAATGTATTTTTAAAACCTTGTATCTTTATCTTTCTACCTTGTGAATTAATTAGTTTATCTCACAATGCTACACTGTTTGTTTGTCTTTTTTTTTTTTTCAAATGATGTGATTGCGTCCACTATTAGTAGTGGATATTAGATTTATTTTGTGCATTGGTGTAGAATACCTTATTGTAATTATTCATGGATTTCTTCATAGGAAGTGCAAAAATTATGGCCAAAGCTGTTAAGCAAATATCAACTGAACAATTTATCGAGGCTGAATTTCTTCAAGGAGTACATATTGATGTGGAATTCCCCCCTTTCATAACTTTTTGCTTGTTAAATGTAGTTGAGTCTCAGGATTCACGTGTTTTGTGGTTGATTTGGAATAATATAATCCACCTTTTGATTCTTTGTAAGGTAACAAAGATACAAGATTCAATTAGTTATGGTTATTCCGCAATAACAATTAGTTGGAACTTGCAAATGATTGGTACTATAGCAAGATTTATTATTATTGTCTTGTGGTTTCTGGCGTTCTGATAGGATTCTAGAATTGCGTACTTGTGTGTTTGGCTCTGTAACTGTAAGGGAGTTATTTTAAATAGCTGTCCGGAAGTATCTCTACATCTGGACTCCGCACCTAATAATTATAGATTTCAATTTTGTTTCTGGAAATCCCTGTTGCTTATATGTTCATGTTAGATCTTTTACCTTTTTTTTCATCATATACATCTATTTAATATTCATGTTAAGTATGTTACAAATCTGAAAGTATGGTACTTTATTCTATCCTTGCTATGTTTCCTTAAATGGGTTCCCTGGATAATAAATTCTTTGTTTTATTCTTGTATCCAGGTTCCCAAAAGATTATTCATGAACTGTTGACCTGGGGAACTAAATCTGAACTTAAAGCTGAAGTGCTTCAAAGTTTGAAAGAGGTTGGAAGTGCACTCTATTGGATGAGCCTTCTTGATCTTGTACTGGTAATGCGCATGAAATTATTCATTTGGCCTTTTTTTATTGCCTTTAATTTTCTTAATTCATATTTTTGGAATAACCATAGAATTTTGTCATTCATTGGTAGCTTTATGTTGAAATACAACAACATCAAGCCTTTATCCCACTACGTGGTGTCGGCCACATGAATTTTTTTTCTCCATTGTGTCATATTGAAAGTCAAATTCTCGTCTTACCAAGTCTTTTTAGGTCTACCTCTACCTTTCTTAACATAAGTCAAATCTAATACCTCTACTCTCCTAACCGGGTTATCAGAAGGCCGCCGTTTTATGTGACCAAACCACCTAAGGCGACTCTCTCTAATCTTATCTTCTATTGGAGCTACTCCAACCTTTTCATGTATATGCTCATTTCGTATCCTATCTCTAATTGTAAAGCCACTCATCCACCTGAGCATCCGTATCTCTGCGACACTTAACTTAGTATTATGCTTCTCTTTTAATGGCCAACATTCAGCACCATAAAGCATTGCAGGCCTCACTACCATCTTTTAGAATTTTCCCTTAAGTTT
Source organism: Dendrobium nobile (assembly GCA_022539455.1). NCBI lineage: Eukaryota > Viridiplantae > Streptophyta > Magnoliopsida > Asparagales > Orchidaceae > Dendrobium > Dendrobium nobile. Next base: position 7,557,452 of record CM039734.1, read on the forward strand.
GAGGGGTACTTTTCTATCACATAACAAGCCCGATGCATTCCTCCACTTCAACCATCCAACTTGAATTCTACTGATAATATCCCCATCAATTTCACCATCACTCTAAACAATAGATCCAAGATATCTAAAACGTGTACTCTTATTAATGACTTGATCACCCAACGTCACAATCCCATCACTAGGTCTATTACTACTAAAATTACACTCCATATATTCCGTTTTAGGTCTACTCAAACGAAAACCTTTAGACTCTAAGGTTGACTCCATAATTCAAGTTTACTTTCAACTCCCTCTCTAGTATTATCAACAAGAAGAATATCATCAGCAAAAAGCATACACCAAGGTACATCCTCTTGCAAATGTTTAGTGAGAACATCCATGACTAAAGCAAAAAGATATGGGCTTAAGGCTGATCCTTGATGTAACCCAACTGAAATAGGGAAATACTTGGTCAAACCACCTTGTGTTTGAACACAGGTAATAGCTCCTACATACATATCTTTAATGATTTGAATATAAGCATTATTAACTCCTTTTTTTTTTCAAGAACTCTCCATAGCACTTCTCTTTGTTTTTTTCACAATCTTCATTAAAGCTTTATGTTGAAATAATTAATAGAAAATTTTTTGTAGGTATAATCTCTGCAAAATAATTAATGCATAATTCTAGAATATGAAATGCACTTCGAAAATAATCATAAACTTAAATATTTGTTGAAATAAGTGTCTAAATGTGCACCTTCTATTCATTAATGATACAAGAGGAGAGATGATCCAAACTCCCTACCCTAGATTTGAATAAGAACCATTGATAAAGTCTTGAATAGATCATCTAAAGCTGTTTTCTATCACAACCCGGCCCGGCTAGCCCGTTGATAACGGGGCGGGAACAGACGGTCGTACGGAAGAGCATAAAAACATAATACTTTCATTTAAAACTTAAAGATCAGAACATAAATATCATCCCAAAAATACATGAAAGCGCCACTAATAAAACTTCAAAATAAAAAGTTTCAAACTGTTCAATTGTCTCACAACTACTAAAACTTTTTTTTATCCATCAACATTTCATAACTCCATATTACTGATCAAAAACATGTATATACTCAAACTTAAACTCACAAACTCATATAAATAAACTCAAAGACTCAAACTGAAATCATAACAAGGAACCTTTCATCTAGAGGTCCCCTACGATGATACGTATAAGGTCGTTGAGCAGCCATCACTTCTCTCCTAAAAAATATTTTTAAAAGAAGAATGAGCCAACGCTCAGCAGGTAATTCATATCTCAGTTAATTTTATAAGATGCACATATTAAAAATATTTATATTCTGAAATCAATTCATATCATTTTATAAGTCAGGATCTTTAACTTTTCAATTTTACTTGCATGTTCCTTTCTTTAACATTTGGTTTCTTTCATTCTTTTCTTTCACATTTTTCATATGCAATGAAAATGCAAAAATGCTTATGCTAAATGTAACACCTGTCCCGGAAGTACCCTTTTTCGTACTGATCAGGTGCGCAATCAAATTTTGGTCATTTCCTTTACCATTTGACTTTTACAAGCCCCATTATCATTTGGCTTTTGTAAGCCCCTTTACCATTACCATTTTGGCACTTCCGGATCAACATGCAATATGAAAATTTTATTCCATTTAAATCTTTTCATTTCTGTTCAATTTCCTTTCATAAGCCTCATATATTTTCATGCTCAAATGCTTTTCATATGGTTCATATACTTTCTAACAATTAATACATAATATAAAGACATGAATTTGCAGAATCATTGAATTTAAAATATTAATTAACAATAAAAAATTAAATACATGAAATTTCATTTAAGCATAAAAATTTTAAAGCACTTATAAACTTAACTGGGATCTGAACACCTACCTCAAATCAAGTACGACACGCCGCTTCGACACAAGTCTTCCACCTTACACTTTAACGATCACAACCTAAGAATAAAACAAACGTGTCACATAAATCCAAACTTCATTAAGTCTTAAGGCTAATTCTAAGTCTAATGCTAAACCCGGCATTTTCCCTTAACAAAACCCTACAACACTTAATGAATATTTAATTAAATAAACATTAATTTTTGGATTTAATAAATACTTAATTTTTGAAAAATCATAAATCTTCATTTTTACTAAAATAATGTTTCAAAATTAATCCTTAACATATAATTATAATTATATGTCAATTTTTGGATTAAAATAATTAGGAAAATGTGGGCTCCGAAAATTCGGCCCCGACCTCCCCGCCGCGCGATTTCTTTTTTTATTTGAGCAAGGTGAGTTTTAACGGATATGTTCCGGGGTAAATTTTGGAAGGCAGATGGGTTTGTATATAAGACACTACCCAGAGATTTCGCCCTCATTTTTGCGAGGACTTTATGATCTGAGTTCTGGTTTCCTATAGGCGCAAGCCCCTATAGTTAATTACCCCTCCCGATCATGAGAGAGAACTTTCGATTAAGGCTAGTCGTCAATCAGATACATATAGAGAATACATGTTATCTGTCATATAGTAGCAGCATAGGGTTTGCGATTGGAAAACTGGATTTGGATTTGGATTTGGGAATTTGGAAAAGGTTTCAGATGTTTAGAATTTGGGTTAGGAGATTTGATAAATTTGATATTTAAAACTAGAATTTTCACCATCTGGAACTTAAAGCGGATGGTGGGGGAATGGATGATAGACCCGATCAAGATCCCATGGTTCCGTCATCCCGGGCCATCGTGGTCCCTGGTCTACTTAGTCATAGGAGGTAGTCGGCCCAACCTGACAGAAGGATCCTTGTCGGCAGCCATGGGTTGCTTCGTCCAAGGGGACCTTGTAGACCGGGGTTGAATGTTTGTCTAAGGGGACAAATTTAAATCCACCTTAGCTGACAGAGGGCTTTGTGCCCTATCGATCATATCCTATTGATTCATATCTCAAGGATTTAACACCATTAAGGAGCGTATTGGCTCTGGCCATAACCACTATCTGTGGTGCCATTTGGCGGCAAAACCACTCGGTTCAGAGGGCCCCGGGTCAATAACCGTTTACCTGCAGTGCCATTTGGCGGCAAAACTGCCGGTTAGAGGACACGTACCACGTCCTTACTGGCAAAAGATTATTTGAGAATGGATCCTAGTGATATTTTTGACTAGGCATTTGGCTCTTTGTGAGCTAGAGTTTATTTGAATTTGTCCACCCCGACAGACTGTTGCGGAGGGTGGATGAATTTTGCTTTAAGTGTAATGATGAATTTATTTCAATTTTAAATATTTTGGAATTTGGGATTTTTGGGTGGAGCTTTAGAATATTTGAAATAAAACCTTGGATATTTGAGAGATATTTGAAAATATTTGGGGAACCCCTCCAGTTGAGATCTGCATTCAACACGGCCATCATCGGGGTGTTTGGGGAGCATTTTCATTTTCTGGATTGAACCTTGTCGACTCTATCTATTGGTCGATAGAGGATCAGGTTTCGTAAGCTTTATGCCCTTATTAGTGAATTCATATTGTTGTAAGCCTTGATGGCCTAATATGAATGTTTTAAAGCAAATATACCGGTCGCCACAACTTTATATTTGCTTAATGGTTCGAACCCTGTCGACCTCTATTGACCCGTATAGAATGATCGGTCTCGAACCTGAATTCACTTGTCAACCCGCGCAGCATCCCTAGACGTCACGTGTGTACCAATAACACGCTCGCCGGGGTCCATGCGGGTTTTATAATTGTTTTTACCCCTTTTAGTGTACCTATGTGTATATAATTTATAGTGCACGCGCAGGAGTACTTTGAAATAATTTTAGACGCCTTCTGTCTGCTTGTACGAATGTTGCAGATTCGGTGGCGTGGCGTAGCAGCTTCTGGATTTAGTGATTCGCTTCTTTATACAGGTAGACTGTCGTGCACTATTTGTTGATTTTTGTAGGCGGATCATAGTGCACTAACTAATCTCCTGCTTTAAATTTGTTGCTGACTGCATTCATTATAATTGTTTGATGTTTTCTTGCAGATCGTGTACTTTGTGTACAACAAATTTTCTGCAGCAACTTGTAAGAGCTTGCACTTATTGAAGGTCTTCTGTATTTTGTTTGTCGTCATTCGTAGATGGACTAATGAATACATGAAATGTCATCTACATTTGTTTGTAGATGCCCATATATATTGTAAATCTTAGTCCCCCATCATTATCTGCCTTCAAGTTGATTGATGATCTATTACATTCACTTATATCTTTGTTAGTAGCTCCTTTTTGTAGATTTACAATTCCCATGAGCCTTTCTTCATGGATTAACACTTTCATTATGCATTCTGCATGATCGCCACTTTTATGAGCTATCTATTGCGTGCATTATAGCTCATTGGTTATTTGACACATGCTTGCAATTTAACCTCGTATTGGAGGTTGTTATACCTTCATGCATTGTTTGTAAATGTATCACTACATTCATAACTCATTCAATATTATCATCTATTGGAGCACTTGTACGATAACCATTGGGTTGAAATGATGATTCTTACTAGTTATTGCTTGGAGACAAGTCATGTTTGATTTTGTGAATGATCTCATAGGTTATAATAGCCCCCATATCATAGCTTCACAATCTTCTTCTTATTTGCAACCAAATCCCCACTTGCGAGTTCTTGGCCTTCAAAATTGATTTATAGCAAGTGCAAGGAACTTGATATTATCCTCAATGTCTTTATTCTAATCCACATGACTCTCATAAGTGTAAGGGGCTTATGCATGAATTCTCACTTAAATGTATGACACTGATTTGAATACATTTAAACTCTGTTTAAAATTGCGCACCTCTGCGCAATCTTGTCCAAAAACGCCCTGAGGCGAACGCAATTCATGGAGATGTTGAGGCGTACGCCTCACAGTAGCTGAGGCGCGCCTCTGTTGCGCAATTGTGCAATTTTGAGAGAGGCGTACGCCTCAGCCAAGAGGCCCCACCCACTTAAAATGAACATTTCATTTCCCCCACACCCGTTCGGCCCTCCTCATTCCCGAAAACTATCGCCCGTAAGCTCCTGTTCGCGGAAAACAGAGGAGCGCGCACGGTCGGCCTCCAATCCCGCCGCTCCTCCTGCCGGCGCCGCCTCTCTCCGGCGAAGTGAAATCTTCCGGCCGCCCTCTAGGAGTACTCCACATTGAATTTTAGGTATTTTTATTAAGTTTAGGGATATATTTTTCATGTTTAAGAAAAACTAGGGTTTAGGTTTTTTTTAATTTTTTTTTAGTGTATTTGGTTTTTTGCTTTAGGAGACATGGTTAGAGGTAAAGAAAAGACGAATACGTCATTGCGGAGGGACCCTTGGAAGTATAGTGTACAAGTTGACATTGGCGGCGGAGAGAAGAGCTATGTTTATTTGAAATGTAATTTTTGCGATAAAGTGGTGAAGGGAGGTGTTACCCGCATGAAGGAACATCTATCATGCTCGCACAAAAATGTAGCACTCTGTGTAAAAGTGCCGGAAATGTGAAGGAAGTTCTGATTATGTTTTGATTATGTTTTTTCTTGAAAACAGTTGAATGGTGGATCCAATTTGGTGATTCCACACCTGAGTTACAGAGTTTTGCTGTAAGAGTATTGGGCCTCACTTGTTCTTCTTCTGGGTGTGAGCGAAACTGGAGTACATATAGCCAAGTGCAAACTAAAAGAAGAAATCGGCTATCAACACTTAGAATGAACTCTCTGGTATATATTATGCACAACAAGAGGTTGAGAGAGAGGAGGTTGAGGAATAAGGGGTTGAAGGATGATGAGGACCCATTAGTGTGTGATGATGTGTCGTCTGATAATGAGTGGTTCATAGATGATGAGACAGATTTGTCATTATCAGACTTACAGTTAGAAGATCTAAGTGTGGATGTCTTGAGGGGCGAAGCAGATCAAGTTGGAACATCCACTAGTACTGCAGTTGGCACATCCACTAGCTCTGCAGCACAACAATCAAGTAAAGGTATTCCACAACTTCTTATATGCTATTACATTACATTTATGTCAAGTGAGCAATGAACATGAATACATGATAATGATCTTTTATCTTAATGAACAGGGAAGAGAAAAGTGAGTCATGTTAAAGATGAAGATGACATGGCATTCATAGATACAATTGGAGAAGAAGATTCACTTGAAGACCCATTTAGTGATGGGATATGATTTCATTTTATATGTTTTTTGTATTTTGGGAGTTTTGTTAAACTAATATTTTGTGATTTTATACTTTGGGATATAATTTATTGCATCTACTTTCTTATTTTCCAATATTGCTATTATTTTCCTGCTAAAATCCTTAATTTTTCATTTACGCAATTCTGTGTTCGTGAGGCTTACGCCTCAGACCGCCTCGAGGCTTACGCCTCGCCTCACGGACGAAAACCGCCTCGAGACACAGTTACGCAATTTTAAACCTTGCATTTAAATGATCGAGGGGGCTACTTATTTGAAGATCTTTGTATTATTGCTAGTTGGCATCTCCATGGGGACTCTTGTCATTGATTGTTGTCATTTGGTTCTTGTCTTGGATTTCATTTGAAGTAATAACTTTACAAAATTGCAAGTTTTATTTTAGAGTTGTACTTCAAGTTATTCAATGATACTCAAACTTCCTTGTGGTCTTCTTGAGTTCAAACCTCAATGCAAGCTCAAAGTCTTTATCACTTGATTCAAGTTATGAGTATAGTTCCAAATGATCAACTTGTATGTTAAGTTCCAATTCAAGTTCAAATTCAATTCAGTTTGAGTCCAACCCAAATCCTTTGCTACTTTTTTGGTTTGAGTTCAAGTTTCAATCGTAGTTCTTTGTGGTCTGAACAAATTCAAGTCATTGATCTAAGTCTTTGCTCAAGTTCTTGTTCTTGTAGTTTTGTTGAGTTCAAGTCCGAACACACAAATTCAAGTTCAAAAAGTCCCCTGTAGTTTACTATCTTTTGTAGTCTTTGCATATTCATTCAAGTTCTTGCTTGAATCTAGTTCAATTTGAAGTTCAAGTTCAAGGCTCATTTTTTGTTCATTATAGTTATTGCATGTCCTTTGAGTTCAATCCAGTCTATCGTTCAAGTCTGAGTCTGAGTTCACATTTAAGTCCTCGTAGTCTTGTTTGGTTCAATTTGGTGTCCACATCCAAGTCTTTGTTGGTTTTAGATGCATGTCCATAGGTCATCTGTTGTTCTTGTAGAGTTTAAATGTCCAAGTTATGCGCTCTTCTTCTTCTTCTTTTTTTTTTTAGACTTGAGTTCATATTTATTTAGATCAATTGAATCAGGTCCACAAGTCCAATTTTGCTCCAAGTCCTTGTCTGTATTTCAGACAAAATTTCGGTAGCCTCCCGGCGTCTCCCCCGTTTAGGGGAAAAACTAAGAGACCGCCTACCCGCCACGTCAACAAAGACGTGCACGGTTGGTGTTGGTGAGACACCGCGGCAGTGATTTTTTGTTTTTCTCCCACCACGGCCAACAAAGGCGTGCATGGGGTTTTTGAAAGCATTTTTTATTTGAAAAGCAATTTTTGACATTCCCCCCCCCCCCCCCGCTCGGAGGTACTTATGAGCGACCCCGCCTCGCCGTAGGTGCCGCACCGGGGTCCCATCCCACCACGCGCACCAAAGGCGTGCTTGGGGCGGTTTTCCGGTTCGCCACGAACATTGAAACAGAGTTTTTTTTGAGTTTAGAAAGAATCATACCTTCGCGAGGTTGTCGGAGTTGACACATGGATCGAGAAGTCACTCGCCTACCTCGTCGTAGGTGTCGCACCGGGTTCCCTCCTACCACGCGCACCAAAGGCGTGCTTAGGTGGTTTGCCGGTCCGACGCGAACGCCGAGGAAAGAGAGTGGAGGGAGGATTATTTGTATAAGGACAACCAATTATAATCAAGAGCAATTGATTACAATATTTGTAATTAATCGATAACTAAATATAAATAATCATAAATAATTTATTAGTAAAATTAAAAAAAATAATTAAATATAGTTAATTAAAATTAATGATAATTAGTAATTAATTATAATTAATTAACAATAATTAATTATAAATAATTAATAATTAGGATTCAAAATTAATTAACTATAATTAATTAAGATTAATTATAACTATTAATTAATTATAATTAATTATAAATAGTAACGGTTGATTATAATTAATAAATAATTAAGATTAAATATAATTAGCAATAAATAATAATAATTAATTATTATTTATAATAATTAATTATGATCAATTGTAATTAATCATAATTAACTATTTTTATAACAATTAATTATAAATAATTACTACTAATTATAACTAGTCCCAATTATGAAATGATTTAAGCAAGATTAGTGTGAGGTTTAGGTTAAAACAGAGAACTTAGCTCTCTGTTTCCCAAGAGTTCGGCGGGCTTACTGGGTTTGGCCGACTAAGCGCAGGAAGGGGAGAAAGATACCTTCACTTCCAGCGAGCTCCCTTTGTTACTCCCGATCAAAATGTCTTCCGATCCGACAGCAAGGAAGCGTCGTCGAAGGAGGTAGGCCGGCAAGGTAAGGGATTTCAACTTCTCTCTCTCTCTCTTTCTCTCTCTCTCTCTCTCTCTCTCTCTCTCTCTCTCTCAGCCGACGGGAGAGATGGGGTTATGCGGCTACAGTAAGGGCTCGGCTAGAGGAGGCTTCGGGCAGGGGTGGAGTTCGGTCGGGAGGCTGTGTAAGGGACGGAGCTCGGTCCGCTCCCTGGACAGGATCGGACGGAAACAACGAACAGGGGTTCGGCTGTGGCTTGGAGTCGAGAGCGGAGAATGGAAGAGGGGGTTCGGAAGTGGGATCGGGAGAAGGGGTTTCTACGTGTGGAGTCGAGCGTGGAGAGCAGCACCCGAAGACTCCATTTGCTCCGCTATTTTACGACGCGTTTGGGCTCTCGATCGAGGTGAGGTCGCAGGATTAGCGGAGGAAGCGACTGTTTCGGCGCCGAATTCAGCAGGGTATCAGGAAGGCCTCTGCGGGATTTCTGCCGGCATTCGTGGATCCGATAGGTAATATTTTGATCGATTTTTTTTGTTCCTTCGATACAGAGGTTAACAGAAAATTAAGAAAATGAAAATTCCACTAAAAACTTAAAATTTTTCTTTAAAAACATTTCCTAAACCCTTAGGAATCAATTTCGTAAAGGTGTCTTACGAAATTAAATTTTTAGGTCAAGAACCCTAAATTCTAAATCTCCAAAATTTCCTTAAAATTCTTCATTTCATTGCTAAAATATTCCTCTAATCCTCCTTTAAAGTTTTCGTAAAGAAATTGCGAAAGAAAAACAAAATCCTATTAAACCCTAGAAATTTCATTTCCAAAAATCTAGAGATCGAGTGGGATTCATTTGAAAATAATTATACCTGAGTAATCCTCTCGTCGTCCCCTTCGATTTGAACTAAATTTCTCCCCGGAAGATCGCCGTCGGAACGCCCTCGCGGAAGCCACTGTCCGCCCGACTGTCCGCTCGGTTCTGCTATTTCACGCGTGAAATGAGAAGGGAGGGCTCGGTTATGCTATATTAGGGAGAAAGGGTTTTGCAAATGACCATTATACCCTTAAATAATTCCGGCAATTAAATTGATTAGGGGCAAAATCGATATTATGAAACTTCGTTAAATTTTAATTCCTAAAATAGGCTAAATTAGGTATAAGTATTATATACCATAACGATCAGAATTTCACATAGGATTTTCTAAAATTATTTTTGTTAAATTTTGTTAAAGTTGAAAATTTCACTTAAATCTCGTCGCGGCGCTTTGAAAGGAGTGCGACGACCTATTAACGTCGTTTTCGGGTTTTACATTTTCGCATCTTGAGAGCTTTGAGCATACCAAGTCATCCTATGCTCTTGTTGCACCATGAAAACTTTGAACATCCCAAACATACAAAGGACTGAGCATAATCACATGATATTGTAATTTTCTTGTCAAAATCATGAGAGATCTAGTGTAGGTCACACAGTATGCGTACACATTAACCTACCTACTGATAAATGTATAATCTCAAAAACAATATTACAGCAACAACAATAACAACAACATCAAGCCTTTATTCCACTATGTGGGGTCAAAAATAGTACCACAAGTTATTCAAGTTATTTACCTTGATGTATTTGGCTCCCTCAAATCATTGGCAAGCTAGTCTTTTTTTTTCTCTTCCAAGAATGGATGTGAGAACTACTACTCAAGCCTCATTCAACGCTTACTCCCTCCCCTTCAATTCTTCTACTTATGATAATTGAAATTTAACTCGGATCAATTTTTGATGATATGGCCACAATGTGTTCGGGTCCATTTGTTGGTTTCAATGGTATGAGGCTTATCTCAGGGTGTGCGCTTTGATCGTCGTTTTAAATAATGCTTCCAATATAATGTATATTTATGTTGACCTTGACTCATATCTCTGAAATCCCGCCATAATCCAGCATAAATCATACTCAAATCCTGCGTACCTGTTCGGTGCTGAAAACGTCTCCTCCCATGATTCTTGCTTGTCCTACAGGCCGCGCATCCAACGACCCCTTGGCTATTTAGAACGCGAGCAAATGGTAGGTTGAAGGCCTGAAGCTTCTTCGATTCAATTCTCCCAATCCTGCCTCCTGCTCTTGCCACAAGCTTTCTCGCTACCCTCATTCTCGCTATCTTTCATGTAGCGATCCCGACTTTTTCTTCTTCTCTTTAGTCTAGTTTTATCTAGACTTCTTTGCAGACACCATAACTTTGCCTTTTTTTCCTCTTCCAATCTTCTACTCTTTCCGCATCTATCTCCTTAAATCCTTCATAGTTTATGATAGAAGAAAGTTGAATCATATTTAACTCTATTTCATGTTGTGACTTCCTTTTGCATCATCAAGAGCTTGCAAGTAGGAGTGAAACTAGGGTTTGATGGTTTCAGATTTGTGCAAAGAAGAGTTCTTCGTCATTCTTTTCACAAAGTCCTCTTCTTCTTTACTCATTGTTGACCCCATTTGTTTCCCTCTCGAGCAAGTTTAGGCTGCATCATCTTGCTCACTCACAATTTGTTGGTGTCTTTATCTGCGAGACCGCATTGCAATTTCATTCTCTCTAACATTGAGGAAGAGCATGAGTAAGGGAGCTTATGTGGGCTTGTTTAGGGCTTGGGGGTGACTACAATACATGCAAGCGAGAAGGGCTCTTTGAGGATCATCGCATAAGAGAGCTGGAGTTTATGAGTTTGAGGGCAACAGGGATAGAGGAACATGCAAAGAGTTGATGTAGAGTCGGATGAGAATCCAATAAAAAGAATTCATATTTTTTATTATGACATATGGTCAGATGAGACTTGATCAGGGTATCACTTACAGGGATGGATTGTACCTCCATTATGTCAGATTTGTGGGATTTCAACATAGCTAGGATTTTTTTTATTGGTTATGACGTTGTTGACCTATGCTCTACAGCCAAAAAAATAAATAAATAAAGAAAGCTCAAAATAATTACCTGTCAAAGCCATACCAAGATCCTGTCGCAAATCCTGCTCAAATCCCATCACCTATCCCTCTGCAGCGGCGCCGAACTCACGTCATTTCGCTCCCACATCGCCCACACGACGCTCTTGCGTCGTTAAAAAGCCGAAGAAAACAAGGCCTTCGGCCTCGCTCCGATCCCTCTCGTTCGGCTCTGGCCCTCCAATTTCTCTCTCTGATCTCCTTCCTCCCCGATTAAACTCTTGCTCCCACTCTCTTCCTGTCGCTACTTCAACGCCTTCGTGGTCGCGCGACTTTGCTCCTTCGATCAGCCGAGAGAGAGAGAGAGAGTGAAGAAGCTTTCTCCCTACCTTGCTCTTCCTCCACCGTGCCCGACGCCTCCTTTCTCCGGTCCTCTCACCCAACCATTCGGTCCTTCCGGTCGACTTTGCTCCTTGAACGACTTTCCCTTCCTGCGGTTCGGAAGATACGACATTTAGATCGGAAGCACAAATAGGAGCTCGCCGTGGAAGGTAACTTTCTCCCTTTCCTGCACTTCATTCGGCAAAATCCTGTAAATCTCCTAAACCAGAGAAGATGAGAGGGGGAGGGGGGGAATTTTATTTTAGTTATAATAATTATTAATTATATTTAATAAATTATTTGATTATAATTATAATTTATTATTTAATTATTATTAATTAATAATTAGTTATTAATTAGTAATTATAATTATCATGTTAATTATAATTTATTTCGATTAATTATGATTAATCATGGACTAATTATAATTATGATTAATTTACTAATTATAGTTAATTAATAATTAATTATAGATTATAATTAATATTAATTATAATTAATAAATGCTTTCCATCCTACCTCGGTCTACGAGCCTCTTTGCCTCGGTCCACGAACCTCCTACCTTGGTCCACGAGTCTCCTTGCCTCTGTCCGCGAGCCTCTACCATCAAGCTCGCGAAGGTACGAATCTTCTAAGCTCAAATTCTCGCATCCGTTGTTTGCAGCTGATCGGAAAACTGCCTATACACGCCTTTATTGCGCGTGGTGGGATGGGACCCCGGTCCGGCGCCTACGACGAGGCGGGCAATCACCTAAACTCTACTTCGACGTCGTGGCACACCAGAAAACCTCCTATACACGCCTTTATTGCGCGTGGTGGGATGGGACCCCGGTGCTGTATCTATGACGAGGCGGGGTCACTTATAAGTACCCCCGAGCGGGGGGAAAGAAAACTGTGCATTTTTAAACATGTACCGAAGACCCCATACACGTCTTTATTGCGCGTGGTGGGAGAAAAGAGCACGGCCGCGGTGCCCTCGTCCGAGGACACCTACCATATACGCCTTTATTGCGCGTGGTGGGAAGGCCCAGTTTCTCGTAGTTTTTCCCTAAATGGGGGAGACGTCGGGAGGCTGCCGAAATTTCGGGTGAATGTACGATCACACTCGGACCTGTTTGAACTCAAAAGGAACAAGCATTGGGGCTCGAATGGACATGAACTGAGGACTTGTGGACTTGAACCTTTTGAACAAATGAATACTTGATTTGGACAATAAACTAAACATAAAATCGAGTCTAAATCAAACTCAAATGAACTCAAACCTAAATGAAATTGAACATGATTCAAACTTTTGAACTCAAGTGAATACTTGAGTTGGACAGCAGGGGACCTACACTCGAGCTTGTGGACTTGATAGAACTCAAACTTGAAAATGACACAAGAGTTAGCTCAAATGACTAATGAAATATCTAAATCCAAATGAAACAACTTAGAACTTGAACTTGAGCTGAGTTTTAAGCAAGTTTGACTTGAGCTTTTTCAGATTCAAGCTCGAATGAATGAGGGATAATGTGTGCCATTTACATTAACCCTTTGCAAGTGAATGTGACTAAGATGCAACAAATACGAACGGTTGCAAGCTCTTGTAGGGAGGATATTGCCACATCCTTATGACCAATATCAAGGAACAAGCAGGCACACTACAAGGCCTCAATGCGCATAAACAAAGAATATAGTGAACTCTTACAACAGTCTCTACGAAATCGGGTGCATCGTACTTGCAAGAATGAAATGTATGGGTATCCTCCCTATATGCACTATTGGAAACCCCCTACGACAATCCCTACTAATGCCTGTTGATTTAGATGGAAATATTGGAGACCAGCAATCAAAGACTCGTCCTCTACAAACAAGTACAATCAAGAACCACCTGAGATTGGTGAAAGGTGGATAGGATGCAAGAACAATGCCTCCCCTACGAATACTCCTAGGAGCTCGTAGTAGATACAACAGTTCGTACAAAGTCAATGCACTATACTTATAAGAAGCAACGAACAGTTGTAAGGTGTACGAGTCCTACCCATATATAGCAATCAAAGATTCGTCCCTGCAAGCAAAATCAAATACATCAAGGCAAACCACCCGAGATTAGTGAAAGGGTGGATGTGATACAAGAACAATAGGTCTTCTACAAACACTTCTAAGAGATCGTAGTGATTACAACGGTCCCCTGCAAGTAAATACTTGTGGATAACAACACTGTATTGTAAGTACAAAAAACCACTGTGGGCACAAGCATGGATATCACCTATGACAATGGTAATTAAGATCTTCAAGTATGTCGGGTATAAGGGTGACTCGATGTACGAAAAAGGATACCCCTTGGCAGAAGGGAGGAAATGTTTGAACAAATTAGAACTAAACTTCTTGTTGTTCCAAAGTCTCTTCTTAGTTCTATACTTAAGAAGAAAATAGTTCTGGTGCCCACAAACACCGGAAATAACAAGTCCACTACATCGAAAATCCTAAAAGGAGTTCTTTCCAGATCGGCGGTCATTGACCCCAAAATCCAGAAAATAACATCCCCGGTGAATGAGAAAGGGTGAGTCAACATCACAACGCCACGCCACCGGATCTGCAACACTCATACAAGTAGACAGAAGGCGTCCACAATCTACAACGTCACGCCACCGGATTTGCAACACTCATACAAGCAGACAGAAGGCGTCCACAATCTACAACGCCACGCCACCGAACCCGCAATATCCATGCAAGCGGGCAGAATGCGTTTACAAAATGTTTCAAAATACCCCCACACGTGCACCATAGTTTGTATACACATAGGTACACTAAAAGGGGGTAAATACAATCATAACCCGCATGGGCCCCGGCGAGTATGTTATTGGTACACACGTGACGCCTAGGGATGCTGCTTGAGTCAATAAGTGAATTCAAGTTCGAACCTGATCCTTTTATACGGATCAATAAAAGTCGATAGGGTTCGAACTCTCAAACAAATACATTGTTGTAGGGACCGATGTATTTATTTCAATATATTCATATTAGGCCTACAATCAAGAAAATTCACAAACAAGGACATAAAGCCTACGAAACTCGATCCTCTGTCGATTAGTAGACAGAGTCGACAAGGTTCAATGTAGAAAATGGAAACGACCCCAAAACACCCTGATGATGGCCGTGTTGAATGTAAATATCAACCGGAGGGGTTAATTTTGAGTATTTTTCAAATGTCTCCCAAAAGGCCATTCAAAATCCAAATTCCACAAATCCTAAAGTCCAGATATTTAAAACTGAAATCAATCCATCAATCATTCAAAGCAAAATCCATCCACCCTCCGCAATAGTTGCAACAGTTTGCCGAGGTGGACAAATTAAAATTTACTTACGCTCACAAAGAGCCAAATGCCTAGTCGAAAATATCACTAGGATCCATTCTCAAATAATCTCCTGCCAGTAAGGACGTGGTACGTGTCCTCTAACTGGCGGTTTGTCGCCAAATGGCACCGCAGGATAAACGGTTATGACGATCCGGGACCCTCTGAACCGAGTAATTTTGCCGCCAAATGGCACCACGAAATATCGGTTATGGCCAGCGCCGTTACGTTCCTTATTGGTATCAAATCCTTGAGATATGAATTAATATGATATGATTGATAGGGCACAAAGCCCTCTATTAGCTAAGGTAGATTTAAATTGTCCCCTTAGACAAACATTCAACCCAAGTCTACAAGGTCCCCTTGGACGAAGCAACCCATGGCTGCCAACAAGGATCCTTCTGTCAGGTTGGGTCGACTACCTCCTCTGACTAAGTAGACCAAGGACCACGATGGCCCGGGACAACGGAACCATGGGATCTTGATCGGGTCCATCATCCATTCTCCCACCATCCGCTTTAAGTGAAAGATGATGAAATTTATATTTTAAATATCAAACTCTTTCAACCCAAAATTCCCAAACTTCTAAACACTTCAAATCCATACATATTGCTGCTACTATATGCCAGATAACACGTATTATATACGTATCCGATTGACGACTAGCCTTAATCGAAAGTTCTCTCTCGTTATCGGGAGGGGTAATTAACTATAGGGGCTTGTGCCTATAGGAAACCAGAACTCAGATCATAAAGTCCTCGCAAAATGAGGGCGAAATCTCTGGGTAGTATCTTATCTACAAACTCATTTTCCTTTCAAAATTTACCCCGGAACTTATTCAATTAAAACTCCCTCGCCGAATAGAAAAAGAAAAGAGCGAGTGTAGGCCGGGGCCAAATTTTCAGAGCCCACAGACGTCAACTATTATGATGATGATGATTGTTATAATAATAGTAGTAATCATAATACTTGTATTGGCTTGTCCTCCCATGTTGCATCAAATTCACATTTTGTCTTGTGTGTGGTTAATTTTTCGTTTCATTTTTGTGTGGCGGATAGAGCAATATGGGTGTCCTTTTGAAGTACTTTTGATGTTCAAGGTGTGTTGGCTCAGTTTTGAAATAAGAGAATGTTGGATGACTTTGATTTTGATCAATATCTTTTGTACCCGATTTGCATTATTTAAGTTTGTCCTCCATTGTTTTCACCATGTTTGATTGGGCTGAATTGCAGAGCAATTATTGAGGTCAACATCAATTCCTTATACTTTAATTTTCTCTTCTTCTTTTTCTTCTTCTTTATCAAAATCCATGAAATTGTTATTATAGGCAACTACAAATTGGAATATAATTCTCTCAACTACCTTTAGAGCTGAGAACACAAACTCTTAGCAATTCCTCCAAAGTCTAAATCGTACATTTTCTATGCTTATTTCCCCGAGGGTAAATTGTTCTACTTAAATGTAACCTTATGCCAAGAGCCTGACCTTCTATTATAGTTTGGAAGTGAATCTCTCATTACAATGGTTACCCTTGGTGTGATTTGCAGTTGATACACTTGCTAATTTGCATACGGAGTACCTCTTCTTGATAGGTCAGAAATGGTCTTACTTTGAGAGTTTTTTTGCCAATACCCACACACCATCGTGAACCTATCGATACCCTAGTATAGCAACTATGAAATTCATGATAATCTTATCCCACTCCCATCCCAAAATAAGAAGAGATTACAGTATTTCATTAGCCTTCTAGTTTTTACAATTGAATATCTGACTAGTTGAGCACTTAGCCACAAAATGAGCAGCATTCTTCATCATGAATAGTCACTAAAAAAGCTCCTTTTGGTTTTGATTTATCTTGGCATTCATCCAATGAACAAAATACATAGTAGTTTGTCCTTCTCATCATATCTCTGGTCAAACTCCTGTCTGAAATTTTCTTTTCTATAAAACAACCCTCATATAACTCTATGATATCTATTACGGAGCATAATTCTGTGTTAACCCTTAAAATGCCTCTCATTTCATCATATATCCGTGAAATCCCTTTTGCTTCTTAGAAAAAATATTTGAAATCTTTGTAGATGCTTCTAGTTTGATCTGAATTTCTTCAACAGGTGGTGATATTACTTAGTGGTGATGGTACATAAGCTTTTGTCCTAGGCATGCACTTCAATCTTCTTTAAAATTTGGCCCTAGGCATGCTCTTTGACCTTGTTTGCCTTAGGCACGTAATCAAGCATCCATGTAGACATCCTTCTAGTCTTGCATGGATTATTTGCCCCAAAATTGTTGGCTCAAGCAACAAGGTTGGGTTAGTTAACTTGCATGAGTTGCTTTAGTGGCCTATTACATCCTTTTTGCTACAGCTACTAGGATTTGCAAAAATGAATGATGAGTGTGGGGGTGAACAGGAGTTCTACTTTCTTTTAGTAATCCTGACAATCATTGAGTTGATAGGTACTGCTTTGCGGTTCAAATAGTTAAAGTAAGGCGCTTGCTAGTTTCTCCTAGTATTATTTCATTAATAAATTATGGGTATCTAAAAGTTAAACAAAAATAGGATAGTGAAAAGTTAGAGAAAAAAGCAAAAAAGAAATGCTATTTGCTCTAGTTCCTTCTCCCTGAGCACCTCATCAAACCCTTTGTTGTTGTGGCTGGGACATCTCTTTGCCATTATATTCTTGGTGGTTGCATACTTATGCCATGTGCTTCAGACTTGTTGAGCCCTATGATTTTGCTATATAGTAAATTTTTCCATGGTGCCCAGAGAAACTGTAGCAAGAGGAAACAATGGCAATATGCAATAATCACAAACTTGCAATCCTGCTGGGAGGGGCGTGCATTGTACATGCTCAACAACTTTGGGCAATTAAAAGCACCCACGCTCTGATACTTCCATGCATTGCATTGTTTTCGGCCTTGAGATCAGCGAAGACAGGCTGATTGCTTAATGCAGAAGACTGTCCTCTCATTCAATCTCTCTACTTGATAAATGTCTTTCAAATTGGTTGTTGAGAACTGATGTTTCACGTGAATAATGCCAAATCTGACACTGCTGTGCCAGGGAAAATAAGGGAGATGACAACAAAGGTGGCCTCAGGGTTTTATGATGGAGATGGCCATGGAAGCAAATTTGCCACTGGTTGTTGTTGTGGATTTGTAGCTCAAACCAAGGCTGTCGGAGATTTATGTTTCATCGCTGATCAGAAGTTGCTTGAACCAATTGGTTTTCACGTTCTAGCTCATCAGTCGATCAATTCATTTGATTTTAAGTAGCTGATTTAGGTAGCGGACGTTTTTAGGAGGTATATATACTGGTCCAGCCGACCCACATGGGCCGGCCCTTGGTTTATAGGAGGCAAAAGCCTGCTCCTTGAGTTGCCGCCGGGATAGGGGCCAGCTGCCATACCATGTGCCCATTGCTTAATGTGGAAGGGCAGTTTTAGGCAAGCAATTATGGAGAGATGGTCGGCTGCATATGTGGGGCCCATTACCTAAACATAAAAGAGGGATTTTAGGCAAGATGGGGGGTGGTTGAAGAGAGGGAGACGGTTTAGGCAAGTTTTGGAGGGTGCGGCTGGGCTCTGTTTAGCAGGAATTGATTGTAGGGAGGGACTGTTTTGTAATATGATTTATGTTGTAAGCTATAATTAGATCGGAGAGGCTAGGGTTTGGGGAGGAGGTTTTTTTTTTAGTGAGAGAATTTTGTTCTGTGCTTTGTGCTTAGGCTCTAGCGGCGTCTAGAGAGTTTTGGGAGATATAGATCCTCCTCTTGAATAGAAGATCGTTGTATCTTGCTGTTTTTCTTCTTTAATATTACGTTTTTTATTATGTTTTCTTGTGAAATGTGTGAGATTTGTCACTGACTTCGCATCCTTGGTATAATCTACTTGAAGTCTACGAGTGTTTCATATCAGTCTATTGATTTATAGTCGGACCAATTTTTTTGGTCTTGCTTTTTTAGTTGTTTATTACTGCTTAGGGATTTATGCCTAACTTCTATGTGCATTTATGGTTCATTGATCCTAAAAATGGAGCTGTTGCAAAGAACAAAATGCCTTTTATGAGGTTATATTGGTGCTTTTTAAGTCAAACTAGAGGGATGCAAAGAGATGGTTTTGGAGAGAAGGAATACATTGGAAGCACACAAGTGATACAAGGGGACTAAATTGACCATTGAGGTTTTTTTCAAATGATGGATTGGACAAAATTTGTTTAGTTAAATATCGTTTAACTAAACTTGTTTAGGCAGGATTGACTGCAGATAAAAAATGCATAAGAATTTATCAATTCAACCCTAATTGACAAGGCTAATGTTGATCTATTTCACGTTGCATCATGCAACCAAATTTCTTTTGTGCATATGCTTCATATATTAAGCTTATCATATTTTTTTGAGAACGTTTTCTGACATTTGTTTCAGAGGGAAATAGATACCACGCAGTTCATGCAAACTGCGCCATGGCTGGGGCTGTTTATGGGAACTGATGGACAACTAAAAGAGGTTGATAGTGGCAATAGGCCTCTTGTCAGTTTGTTCAGATTAGCTAATACAGAGATTGTATCACATGCAACATGTCAAAATCCCAATTCCTTTAACATCATGTTAAAGCAGGCAGAAGCAGCTGGTAAGATTATTTATTTATTTTTATTTTTATTTTTTGTTTTAAACAACAGTATTTACCACTAAAGTTAACAATTCTAATGAACGACATTTAGAGCTATTGAAACAACTATTACGTCGGATTTTTTGGAGATCCGTTGACCTTTGTTAATGTAACTAAATTTGGTGTCACGACCCGATCCGGAGGCTCGAATTAACGAGGTAAGAACAGACAGTCGGATGGTTTATATGCTTTCTACAATTACACATAACAGTAAATCTAAAATTCCTCAAATACTGAAGAGCCACTAACATAATTTCACATGTGAACATATACCATTTCTTATATGTTTTCATTTGAGCGTCGTCTTTTGTAGACATTTTTTTCATTCAGCTATTTTTGCTTATCATGAAATTTACCTGAAAATTTTAGTTTAATAATTTGAGTTTACATGCTACAATCAATAGATAATCACCATTGTAACATAATCATTATACATAAAAAATGCATAATATTCATTTTGTTATTCTTTTTATATATTTATGTATATATCAATTCATGTGGTATAGAACTTTATTTTACATCGGTCAAACAATGTATTCAATTTTTCTTTCAATTAACATTCATGCATTTTTCAGTTTTCTCATTTATTTCTTTTCCCTTTTCATTTAGTATAGGAGCATAGTCTAAAATTTGTACCAATGAAGATCCAACCATTTTTTTTTCATTTTCATTTCCTTTTAATGTGCACGGGTACATTGTTTTCTTAGCCAGTACTATATGGAGTGAACTCACTGTAATTTGCTTGCTTATATTGTCACGACCCGGCCCGGATGCTCGATCTAATGAGGCGGGTACGAAAGGTCGGACGATATTACATTTCCATCAATATAATAATAATTCATCATCAAAAACTTTTCTATAAACTGAAGAGCCACTAAACACAAAAATTTAATTTACCTGTTATCATTTGCACGGCGTCTTCTGTAAACATGTTCTTCTCTTTCTGTCATTTCTTTTCTTAGGAATTACCTGAAACATTTAAACTCGTGGTTTGAGTTTACTAAGTAAACTCAGTGGGTAATTATGTAAATTAATCATTATAATTAATTAATTAAAATATCATCTTTCCTTTCTTAACCTTTTTTCTTTCATTTCATTAACTTATACTTCTTTGGATATTTTCATTTATACTATTTTGAAACAATTGTTATCTTTAATTTTTTCATTTACATTTCATTTTCCCATTTAATTTGCGCAGGAGCACCGTCTCAAAGTACCCAAAGGTACAACCTTTTCCATGTGATTTCCTTTTCCTATTTCCATAGAAATTTCCTTTTCCTTTTTCGTGCACGAGTACGGCGTCCCCAGCCAGTACCATAAGGGGGTGACTCCTGTCATTTTTCAATACCCTTTTCCTTTATTTTATTTTCTTTTCTTTTCTCATTTTCATCCTTATTATTATCATTGCATACAACATATCTTACATGTATCTCTATAAATATTACTTTTCATTTTCATAAACTTTTAAACCTTCATAACAGAAAAAATTCGTTCTTAAGACTATAAAATCAAAAGAATTTATGTCTTCAACATTTTATATTACAAAAATTTATTCACTTAGAAAATTGAAATCATGAATAAAACATAAAATAATATAATTTACCCACTTTAAACTTTTCAGGTCTTCGACGAAGGGTGTTACTTTGAATCTCTCTCCAAATCTCTATCATCAGAAATAAAGTTTTCATGAATTTGCTTTATCAAATAAAACTCAAGAATAGTTTCATGATAGAAATTTCTTACAATGGGATTTTCCAAATCTCCCAAAAATCCTTCTTCCTCTTCCAAAAATTCTCTCTCTTTGCTTCAATTCTCTTCCTCTACCTTTAAGAAACATATTGTTCACTTTAAACGAAGTAAACGAAGGGAATTTATACAAAAAAATCCGGAAGAAAATTCTACAAACCTTTTTCCTTCTTTATCTCGATCGTTTCTCTCGTTCTTTGCAATTTCCCCCAAATCTTTGCTTCTATAACAATAAGAACGAAAAGGAGTTGTTAAATCTCACCCTCCAACGCGTTAGTTTGCTAAAATTGACGTAAGAAAACTCAGAAACCTACCTTCGCACGCTCGGTCGTCTACCCGCTCCGCTCCGCTGCTTCTGTTCGCGAAACAGCGACCTACGCTGGTCGCGTCTTCTAATTATGGACGGGTGACCGGTTCGGTTGAACCGGTCCCCAACCGGTCCGTTACATATATATTTTCTCCTTTTTATTTATGCTTTCATTTACATATTATAAGTTATTTCATTTATTTTATTATTCTTTACATATATCTTTATATGTATTTTAAATAACATATATACTTTTAAACATATACATTGTCAAATTCACTTTCTTTTTACGTTTACATGTGTTTCAAATTTATATATACATCTTTCACATATTCATATTGTGGGCTCCGAAAATTCCACGTTATGCTTCCCTGCCCTCTTTGCGCCATCGGTCTCTTTTCTTGTTTGTGTAATGAATGACGACAGAGAGTTTTAGCGAGCTTAGGTTCCAGGTGAATTTTCAGAAGGCATATTGAGTTTTAAATAAGACACTACTCAGAGATTTCGCCCTCATTTTACGATGACTTTATGATCTGAGTTCTGGTTTACTATAGGCGCAAGCCCCTATAGTTAATTACTCCTCCCAATAATGAGAGAGAACTTTTGATTAAGGCTAGTCATTAAAGAGGTCGCATAGGTTGTAAATCCATCGTATAAGAGCAACAATTTTAGGGTTTGAATTTAATTTTATAATTTGGAATTTATCATCATGAACTTAAAACTGGTGGTGGGGGAAATGAGGACGAGCCCGATCAAGATCCCATGATTCTGTCGTCCCGGGTTGTTATATTCCTTGGTCTACATAGTCCAAGGAGGTAGTCGACCCAACCTGACAAAAAGCATCTTATCGGCAACCATAGGTTGCTTCGTCAAAGAATACCTTGTAAACCTGTTGTGGTGTTTGTCTAAGGGGATAACTCTGAATCCACCTTAGTTGAAAGAGGGTTTTATGCCTATCAAATATACCTTATGATTTATTACTTAAGGATTTGAAGCCTTTAGGGAATATACGGGCTTTGACCGTGATCATAATATAATGGTGTCATTTTGCGGCAAAACCACCCGATCAGATGGCACATGCCATGTCCTAACTGGCAAGAGACTATTTGAGGATGAATCTTAGTGATATATCTGACACGCATTCCCTTTTTATGAGCTGAGATTAATTTTAAATTTATCACCCTCGATAAATAGTTGCAGGAGGTGAATAAGTTAACACATTAAATGCAGCGGCTATGGAGTCGTTGAGTCGGATGGATGGTTTAAAATAAGGTGATATCCTCTTTTATACAATCAGAGGCTCTAAAGTTCACGATTCAAGATTTTGGATTTTTGTTATATTAAAGACATTCAAAATCATATTATTTTTAGTAATCGCGCCAGTGATGATTTCTGATGCATAAGGTTTTAGTTTGAATTGAATAATTGATGAATTGGATAAAGTTTTCTATATACTAATGTTGCCATGGGATCTTGATTCATTGCAAAAGGTGGCACCAAATTGTATTTCATACTAAGATCATTTCATGTTTAACCATCATCATCATTTAAACAGAAAAATTCTTAAAAGGATTAGGAATCCTTAAGAGTATAGAGATTTGCATACTAAGGAGCATATACCGGTTGTACAATGCTTATCAATTTTGCATTTATTAAATCATAATCAGTGTAATGGAAAAGATCAACCAATTTTCTTTTCCTAAGACATCATATTCCTAGACTCAGAAGTATCGATAAGGATTTAATGATACGCTGATACGCTTAACCACTATCATTTAAGATTAATTTGAGTTTTATATATATCAAGGTTTAAAATTGCGTATTCGGGTATTGAGGCGTTTTTCGTTCGTGAGGCGAGGTGTAAGCCTCAAGGCGATTTGAGGCGTAAGCCTCAAAATCAAAAAATTGCGTAAACATAAAATAATAAATTTTGTATATACTAATGAGTAAATCAGTAAATAATATATAAAACATAAAAATGCACAAGATAAATAGCAATGACATTAACATATCACATAAGAAGTTAAGAACTTACTAGTCATTAGCATTATCATCACTCATCAGTCATCACTAAGGGGGTCTTCATTTGAATAATCATTATGATGAGCTGCTCTCTCCTCTTCCCCCTCTCCTATAGAGTCCAATATCTCCCAGTCAGCTTCTTCTTCCTCATTATTAGTTATCTTCCTCTTCCCTAAATAGTAAAAATTTTTGAACAATATCATAATGAATAATAGTGTAATACATTAATAAAAGTTTAAGAAAAGAAAATTATATTATTTATATACCTTTTTTGATTTGTTCTTGAGTTGTGGTGGATGTGGATGCTTTAAGACCATCAAAGAAATCAACATTTAAATCTTCATCTTTTAATTCAGACGGCATCACTTCAACTTCATCATCTACAAACCACTCATCATCAGATGCCACATCATCGCAAAGCAAAGGATCTTCATCATCCATTAATCCTTTTTTCTTCAAATTTCTATCTCTGAGTCTCTTATTATACATAATGTACACCAGTGAGTTCATCCTCAATGTCGACAAGCGATTTCTCCTCTTTGTATGCACTTAGTTGTAGGTACTCCAATTCCTTTCACAGCCAGATGAAGAGCATGTCAAGCCCAAAACTCACAGCAAAACGTTATAATTCTGGAGTCCCATCACCAAATTGAATCCACCACTCAACTGGAGATCGTTTGGCAATTGTATCTTTTGCTTGTTGTAATCCAAAAAAACCTTCTTTGTTCCTAAAAGGTACCAATTGCAAGTCAGCATTTGATCTTTCAGTTGCATCACTTATTAGACGATCCATGCAATGATATAGTCCCAACTTTATTTCAGGGTTTGTAGACTTGTTCTCTGCATATTGATACTGAGGGTTTAGGTAGTAGCCAGCGGCATGCAAGTGTCGGTGAAGCTGTAGTTCCCACCTATCATCAATAATATTCCAAATTTCCCTAAAGCTTCCCTCACTGCCTCCTAAGTTGGAGGCAATCATCTCTTTGGCTTCATCCATAGCATTGTAGATGAAACCCATTGCAGGCTTCTTCTCAGCATCCACCATCCTTAAAACATGAACCAAAGGTCTAGTGGTTGTAATGGCATATAAGACACTTTGCCAAAATCTGTCATTTAAAACAATCTTTCTAATCTCTTTTCCCTCAGCCTTCTTCGCCCAAGCACAACTCAACCACTGTGCAGATGTGAACATAGCCTCTAAAGGTTGTCTGGCATCCAGCATGCTCTCTAAGGTCAAGTATGCGGTGGCAAATCTTGTTGCGGCTGGCCTTAGAATTTCTTTCTTCGAAAACTTTCTCATAAGAGCTAGAATCCAAGAGTGGTTGTAAATAAACTTGGTTATTTTTTTGGCTTTAGTGAGTGCATTTTTATGTTGAGGTAGATCCCCAAGCTTCTCAAGAATCAGATCTATGCAATGTGCAGCACATGGAGTCCAATACAAATGTTTCCTCTTCTCCATAAGTTTATTACCTGCAGCCTTATAAGAACTTGCATTATCTGTCACAATTTGTACAACCAAATGTTCTCCAACCTCATCAACAATGCTATCTAATAATCTAAATATGAACTCAGCATCTTTGACCTGGTCAGATGCTTCAATTGACCTTAAAAACACAGTACCATAAGGATTATTAATGAGGATGTTGATCAGACTTCTATGTTTGATATCAGACCACCCATCTGACATAATTGTTACTCCTGTTTGGGCCCAAGTCTTCTTAATTTCTTCAATGCTTTTATCAGTGCTTTCCAACTCCTCCTTCAAAATCCATGTTCTTAAATCATACATAGTTGGAGGTTTAAACCCTCTCCCAAATGCTCCAACTGAACGAATCATGTTGTAATAAGCAGGTGATGTTGCAACATTAAATGGAATTGCATTTTCGTAGAAGAATCTGCCTATATCCTTACACACTCTTCTCCGCGCCTCTCTTGCATTTTCTGGGGCCATCTTCTGTGTAGTAGAAGGCCTATCCTCTGATGTGTCAACCATATAATGATCCATAGGCCCTCTAGCACCCCTAGATGAAATGGGCTTCATAGAAGAAGATGAATCTCTGACGCTGCGCTCACTCCCGTAGTAAGATCCAGCATCAACTCTATCCTCAAATTGCTTCTGTGCAAGATGTTTTGATGTGGTAGACTTATTCATGTATGACTTTATCTCTTCCCTTACAGCATCAGGAACTTTGGAGCATGGAGCAACATTCTTGTGAGAGCCTGAAAGGTGTTCCTTCATCCTAGTCACACCACCTTTCACAACTTTATCACAGTAATTGCATTTCAGATAGACATGTTTTATCACTTCCTCCTACATCTACCTAAGTGCTATATTTCCATGCTGGATCTTTTCTATGACCTGATGCAACCTTATCCTTATTTTTGACCATCCTGAATGAGAGAAATTTTAGGAAGCAAACGAGTTCTTACTAATCTTTTATATGACCTGATGCAGGTCGGAGGAGACAGCAGCCTCGGAGGCTCGGACAGAAGCGTACGCTGGTCAGACGGAGAAGACAGCAACCCAACTCGCAGTCTCGCAGTAGAAGAAACCTCCAAGCAAATAAGTTTAGGGTTTAATATGCGTGCTGGATGTGTTCAGTATTATATAATGTCGAGCCGTCGATAAAGCAGAACACTGCGTACTCTATGCGTTTTTATTCGTATTTTGTGCGTACACTCTACGTGCACATTGCGTGTTTTGGAGCAGATGTAATTTAATGTATAATTTTGTATTAATAGTTAATAAAACATGATTTTCTAGGTATTGTTTGAGTACTGGGAGTGTTAATTATTTTATTGTGCGTACATTATGCGTATCTTATGCGTTATATATTGGTAAACTATGCGTTCACCATACGTTTTTTGTGCGTGGTCTCTGCGTCAACATTGCGTATTTTTAATGAAAGATAAAGTCAAAGAGAAAAAAAAACATTTAATGTACATCTTTAAATAAAAAAAAGAACATTTAATGACTATGTACAATATAAAAAATATCAGAACAAATTAAAAAAACATTTATAACAAATACAATTTTACAAGAGACCCTAATGTACATCTTCAACAAGACAACAACATCAACTTTCCTACAGGAATTATGATTGATGTCTTGTCCAATATAAATCACCTTGACAACCAAGCCCTCCATCACTGCGATACTTATCCTCCTCCCATGTTCCTGATGCCAATAACTTGTTAACAGAAACCTGGTCAGGTTAGAGAGGTTTAAGTTTACAAGTTATTGGTATCAATTTCATGGGAGGAAGATAAGTATCGCAGTAATGAATGGAAGGCTTAGTTGTCAAAGATTATTTATATTGGACAACAGAAGGTAAGATTTTTTACAAGAGAAGCTTGCTTTGACACTTTGCCATAAGGCAAACGTTCCCGCATTATATAGTGAAAAATTTAATGTTGAGCAATAGTAAGTAAATAATTGTAAATAAAGGCTCATAAAAATTCAACCTACCCTATTATCCTCCCAACCATATCTGCCACCCGTCAGTCCACAGCTAACGAAAATTATTATTCATGTCACGGCCCCTCAGTCCATACTCCATACTAAATGTAAGTAATCAAAAATATTTAATAGAATGTGTGCGTGTTTTATGCGTGCTAAATGCGTAATTTATGCGTTTGTTGTGCGTGTTTTAAGCGTATGTTATGCGTAGTGTATGCGTTCGTTGTGCGTACTATGTAAAAACATTTCAAAATCATTTATAAAATTATTTTTTTTTGCTTTAAAACAAATAAGAAATTCAAACACTAATCTTTGAACGAAATTGCCAAACACAAACTTCCATTCCAAACATAATATTCCTTATTCCTCTTCCCTAAATACAATCCAACAAGAGCCATAAACCATTTGTACTTGTTCAAGTATCATGTTCAAGATTAGAAAATGAAATCATACAAATCTAACAAGAGCCATAAACATCATATATTCCTTATTTCTTCATCATTTTAATGTAAGTAATTTACAAACAAAGATATATATTAATTAAAATATTTAATAGAATTTTATAAATAAAATTTACTGCTTATGTGTGCGTGTATCATGCGTGCGTTATGCGTACTATATGCGTTCGTAATGCGTATTTTGCGAGTTCATTATGCGTATGTTATGCGTTCGTTGTGCGTTCTATGTTTAATATGTAATTTTTTACTCAAACCAATGTAAATAACATTTATACACATAATTGAAAGATATATTCAAGTGGTCCCGCATTATATAGAAGAACTATGAATGTTGAGCAATAGTAAGTAATAAAGGCTCTTAAAAAATCAACCTACCCTATTATCCTCCCAACCATACCTGTCTAAAGGCTCATAAAATATATAATAGAATTTTGAAAATAAAATTTACTGTTTATCTCTGCGTGTATCATGCGTGCGTTATGCGTACTCTAATGCGTTCGTAATGCGTATGTTGCGAGTTCATTATGCTTATTTTATGCGTTCGTTGTGCGTATTATGTTTAAATAAGCATTTATACACAGAATCAGAATGAAAAACATTTATACACAGAATCAGAATGAAAAACATTTATACACAGAATCAGAATGAAAAACATTTATACACACAAGCATTTATACACAGAATCAGAATGAAAAACATTTATACACAAGCATTTATACACAGAATCAAAATGAAAAACATTTATACACAGAAGCATTTATACACAGAATGAAAAACTGTTATTTTGACAACGTTTTACAAAATAATTCATATGCAAATTCTGCCCTATACTTTGGCATGTCTTGTTGCCAATTTGTACTATCAGTCCAATTAGTGTTGCCTTCAAGAATTATTCTTTCCATATATTTACAGACATACATTCCACAATCAAAAGAGTTCTGCTGTTTTGGTATTCCTTTAATGGTAGAAAGCTTCCATTTTCTGATATCACTATCAAAAGCTCCTTCCGTATCAGAATATAGTGCTTTAACCTAAAATATACGTAGAGCAAAGATTAGTTCTGTAAATTTTTTAAAAATTGAAGAGTTTATGTTCA
This sequence comes from Dendrobium nobile, assembly GCA_022539455.1. Lineage (NCBI taxonomy): Eukaryota > Viridiplantae > Streptophyta > Magnoliopsida > Asparagales > Orchidaceae > Dendrobium > Dendrobium nobile. The sequence continues at coordinate 7,586,349 of CM039734.1, forward strand.
TCTAATGACCTAAGTATCTAACAGACTAACACTTACGATTTTTGGAACAACAAGTCTATGCTCTTTGACGCGGTGGTCCAATGAGTCATAAAATTTCCACTTATGTTCTTTCAGCAAACCAACCAGAAGGGTAATGTGATTAGAATCAATGATTGGTTGTAATAAAATGTTATTTGAAGAAACAGAAAGCTCATTGCCTAAACAACTGTCTGGCATAAGGTTACACTTCTCATCTAAGAGATAGGCAAAAATATCTACATGTTCATTGCCTAAACAACTGTCGCTTAATAAGTCATCAATCTCAGATCTGGAAATAAGATTGTTAATAACAAACAAGATACTATCATCCCTGCAAAAAAAAAAAAAAAAATTAAATACGCATTTCATAAGCATAACCCACGCATATCATACTCATAACACACGCATATCATACGCATACCACACGCATATAATAAGCACAACCCACGCATATCATACGCATACAACACGCATATCATACGCATATAGATCTTCAAACAAAAATAAATTTTGCAATTTTTTACCTTTTAGAATACTTTTTCAAACATTCTAACACAAAATTTCTCTTCTCAGAAGTCAAACACATAAGTCCTCTGTAATTTTCTATTTCAGTTGCATGAACATATGTTACAATTTTTATTTGAATGTTATCTACTGGTATTGGTTCATTTGGTTTTGTATATGGAACAAGTTGCATTTCTGCTGGGACTGGCTCATTTGTTGGGATTGGATCTTTTGGTGGGATTGGATCTTTTGCTGGGATTGGCTCATTTGGTTCATTGGGGCTGTGGGGTTGGATATCTGATCTCTGTCTCTTATTGGAAGATGAAGAGTAGCTAATAGATCTTTTCTGAGGAACTACTTTGCTCTGATCAATGTAATTATTGAGCTTGACCTCAATAACTCCAACTCTCTTAGTAAGATCTTCAAACTTTGATCTCAGCCTGTCTTCAAATTCTCGAAAAAGTTTTGTGCATGTTTCTTGGCAGGATTTCATGATTGTTTCTTGTATAGACTGAAGTGCTTCAGCAGAAAAACTTAAATGTGGTTGCTGAGGAGATTGGTGGGGGTCTTGCTGAGGAGGTGGGGTATGATGGGGAGATTGGGGGGTATGATGGGGAGATTGGGGGGGATTGTTTTGATGGGTGGATATGTCATGAGGGGAATCAGGGGATGTAGGGCAATCTGGTGGATATTTATCGACATTAACCATATCCATTTCTTCCTGGTTTACTGCCTGTAGGACATTACAAATCTGACTTTTCCTTATATTAGCAAATAAGTTAGTGATCACCTCTGTAGTATATACAATATCATCAGCCCATCGAAGAAAACGGGGCCTTCTGTCAGAATGCATAGGAGCATGAATAGTAGTATGCTCCAGGAACCAAATCTGCATAAGATGAAAGAAAATTTTAGCGCTCACATTGAGCCATTAAAATTTTGAATGAATTTAGCAGTTAGCACTTAGCACTCACAATTAGCAGAGGTACAAAACCGTTGATGTAACCTGCTGGCTTCTTATTTGAAATCTTGGAGGCTGCCTTATTAAACTCTCCAACTAAAAACTCCCTAATTGAACTAGCCCAGTTTATTGACAAAAAAACATCTGGACTATTTGCTATTCTTTGGATCAACCGAGGGGTTTTGAAGTTGTTAAGTTGAAAAAGTAAATTTGAAAATAAATACATGATAAACGTTCTTAACATAGTCTCCGGGGGGGTTTGCTTGTTCAACTCCATCATGTCATTCCTTATTTCCGTTGATGTAACTGAAGTATGTGCTAAGGAATGCCAGGATATTTCTTCTCCTTTATTTGGCAGACCAGTGAGAAGGGCCACTTCATCAGCAGTGAAAGGAATGGGTTGACCTTTTATAACAAAGCATTGTTTTGAAATGTCCCACCTTGAGATCAGCTCATAAATAAGAGGGACATTTTGCTCAAACTCAGGAAATTCCAAAAACTGTATCATCTTTAAATGTTTCAATCTGTCCTTGACTTCAGGAGTAATTTGCCGAGCAAAGTTATCACAGACTGTTCGAAACGAAGAAACATAGCATCTATAGGTAATTGGACGAACATATGTCTGAAAATTGTAAAAAATGATAGATTAAAAATAAGTAAATGAGATACGCACAAAACAAGCACAACATACGCATAATATAAGCAACGGTCACGCACAGTGTACGCATATCACGCACAGTGTACGCATATTACGCACATCACACGCACATTGCACGAAACATACAGCAAATTATACGCACGCATAAAGTACGCATAGTGTAAGCACTAAGTAAGCAACGTGTACGCATTGTGTATGCACAAAAGACGCATTGAGTACGCACAGCCTACGCATATTTACTCGATGGTTAAAATTTGGTTAGGTTTTATGTTTCAAATCTCAACATAAATTTATCATATAAACCTGAATACAGAGAAAACACGATGGCATCACAGTATCAAACATTTAAAAAGTTTCGAGAAGCCATGCATACGCATAGAATAAGCATAAAATCGGAAGATCTTCAGACCCTTCAACGCGAACGCATAGCATAACCACAAAATACGCAATACGAAACAGAAAACATAGCATTAAGTTACCTTTTTCTTTGGGGGTGACGCCATCTTAGAAGAAACTGAGTGAAGAATGCTTGAAATTCCTCCGGGTGAATGCTTGAAAGTTCGAAAGTTTACTGTAACTTGAAAATCGAAACGTCGACTCCGCCATTCGACCTTTACAAGGGTTTAAATGTTGATGCCATGTCGACATTTCACTAGGCGCGCCACGTCGGCAACTGGGGGTCCGAACTGAAAAAAAATAAATTAGGTTAAATTTTAAAAAGGCGACGCCTTAAATATATGAGGCGAGGCGCGCCTTATGGCGCGCCTCAGTAAACTTGAGGCGTAAGCCTCATAAACTAAACTTATTGCGTAGGCTTTGAGACTTAATTGGTCGAAAATGCGCTGAGGCGCGCCTCAAGGCGCGCCTTTTATTGCGCAATTTTAAACGTTGATATATATATATATATATATATATATATATATATATATATATATATATATATATATATATATACACATAACAAAATAGTAGTTGTTAGACTACATATGGTAGGCCAATTAGTGGACTGCCAAGGTGGTGTATCATATAGTTGGCGGCATTTACATCCAATGGAGGAGGCACAAGAACAGTGAATTGCTATGGTGGCTGTGGGACAAACTAGCTGGTGTTGAGGCCTTGATGGAGGCTAGATTCGTCGAATTGAATGCATAATTTGATGTGTTGTATTTTAGGATTTCCGCATATACACCGTAATATGATTATTTTTGTGTTAATAATCTAATTTGATGAGGTTTAGTCAGGGGAACAAGAATTTTGCAGACAAGTAAAACAGTTCCTACTTTTAATTAACTAGACACCATTTGCTTTTAAATTAAAACCTGCTGAATATGTAGGGATAGGCTCTGATCCATCATACTTCTGTATGAAAATACATTGAAGAATGATACTGACAAAATCAAATTTGTAAGTGGCGTTTCCACTAGCGTCGTTTTATAAGTTTTCCATGTTATCTATATGGAATCGTTTCTATTGTTTTCTAATAAAATATTTTGCAATTGCAATGGTAAATGTTCCTTTTAAATGTATGGCATGTCTTTCATAATATTATCACTTAATGAGATTGGATATCTTTATTTCTGATGAACTTTTATTGCTTCTTATAGATCTCATATATAAAAAGAATATTATATCCGCTAGTGTGCTTGAATATGCACTAGCCTTTACAAGTGCAGCATTGGATAAGCATTACAGCAAGCTGAGTGCAAATCCGAAGACAGGGTTTATTGACATAACCACTTCAAAGGATTTCTATCGGATATTTAGCGGTCTACAGTTTGTGAGTATACATGATTTCCCTTTGGATAATATAATTTAAAATCTCATATGTTGTTGATGATAGAAATATACTTTGAATGATGAGGAACCCAATTTCTTAAGAGACAAGCACATGGCTTCATGTATAAAGTATTGGCAATATGCTCCTAAAATCTTGGGTGATTATCTTTAGAGGCTTTATTTACGTGAAGGTCTACTTTTGCACTACTTTTCATCCTCATCCTGTCTTTCTTCTTCCCATTATATTTTCCCATCTGTTTTTTGTTTCCGTAGTAAAACATTCTTAGCCTACTGCTTTTAGTCTATTGCAATGGTTCTTGACTGCATGCCCTGACCAGTGTGCCAGGAATGGTATGGTGGAAAACTAAAACAATTCTTGGGTACTTTTATGTTGTATTTTGAAATTTTGAGACTCAAACCCTTTAGGTCACTATCATTTGTTGATATAAGTTGGAAATATTCTATACCTCTCTAAGTTGATTATACAGCCTTAATTTAAATTTTCTCACTTTTATTCTTGCTTTGTATCACTTCAACATTTGTCTCCTCTGACAAGTGGCTGCAAATATGGTAATTTGTGTTAATTTGCACTTTTTCGGTTATATAATATGGATATATTTAGGTATATATAGTCACTTGTCTTCTGAACATAGGAGTTTCCTACATATTTGAAATTTACCATATCAATTTACCTTGTTGGTATCTGATCTTGTAAATGTTCTGCTTTGTTTCTTTCTATATTGTAAATTGTCTATTTTATTCCTTCATATCGTACTAAAAGGGGCATACCAGTTTCTTAATATTCTACTAATGGCTAAAACTAGCTTAGAGGAAGAAAAAAGGGTCAAATGAATTGTTAGGATACTGTAAGACCAGATAGTCTTTTCAACGCTAGCCTACAAACAGTTTTTTGTTTATTTCATTCATAAGGATATATTAATTACAAAAATAAAAAAGCAATTTGCTTATGTAGCCAAGACAGAAATTCTCTAGCTGGATTTGATGTTTTATTTGAGAGTAACTCTTAAATTCTGAGAATTGAAGAGGGAAAAAGGCTTAATTTTTATTGCAAAAAATTATCCCTACTTATAGATCAATATAAGATATCTCAATAAAGAAATAAATAGTTACAGAATCATGCATAATTGTCCTAATATAATCCTTCCTAAATCAGCCACCCAAATATGGAAGGAGATCGATATGATCCAAGTGAGCCTCCACAGATCATCATGTTGGCCGTGGAATCAAGGGTTAAGGGATGGCTGACATTTAACCCTCCCCTCAAATTGGGGAATACATATATGTCATTCCCAGCTTCGTAATCATCCCAGAATGATAGAGTTATCAATTCCCTTGGTAAGAATGTTTGCAAGCTAATCTTTTGATGAGACATGATAGATAAATATAAGACCATTGTCCAATTTTTCTTTATAAAATGTATGTCCACTTCTATATGTTTGGTTTTGTCATGCTGAATCGGATTGTGAGTTATGTTAATTGTTGATTTATTGTCACAGTGTAGCTTCATGGGTCATTCCTATTAGATATCGTTAGGTCTTCTGGAATCATCCTGCTCCATAGTAGTTCACATATTCCTAATGTCATAGCTTTGAACTCTATTTCTACACTAGACCTTGCCACCACATTTTGTTTCTTGCTCCTCCATGTATTAGGGCTTCCTTTAAGGAATGTGCAGTACCATGAGGTAGATTGTCTATCTACTGGTGATCCTGCATAATCTGCATTAGTAAGGTAGTGCAGTATTCTATCTGTTGCTATCAAGATCTTTCCTCTTTCGCCGTTCTTGGTTTCGTCGATTGAATCCGTTCTCTCTTCTGTTAAATCAACAAAAATTGAACTTCCTTGCTTTAATGGATTTGACTTAGAAACATGAAACTTTAAATCATAGGAATACTTCCTTTTTTACAACACTCATTCCTTTCATCTTGATGGACATACGACTACTTGGTACCAAGGTTTATGCATGAAAGCTCATTCTGCTTCTATTTCGTCTTTCGACCTTGAGGACAAGTTTATTTTTCATGATAATATGAGTGTTAAGCAATAATATATTCTTTTGTTTTTAAAGATTTTTTATTATTATTTAAATGAAAAAGTAACTATTTAGATTTTTTGTTTCAAATATAATACAACAAAAATGTTAAGAATATGCGAATATTTTAGAAAATCGGCATAAAGATAATAAGATATTTAAAGTTTATCATAAAATAAAGAAATAAATCTTTCAAAGATTGAAAACACTACAAGAAGGGGTTGGCTATAACAACTCGCGGTTCACTTTATTTCAGCATTAAGCCAATCCCAAACCCATAGCATATTCTTTTATTTTACTTATTTTATTTGTTGTTATTTTAATTTTTTAAAATATTTTTCATTATTTTCTTTATTAATCAACTTAAATTTTAGTTGTTACAATCTGATTTTATAAAAATTTCATCTGCAAAATTTAAAATTTAACAATAGATGATATACCTCACTTATAGAGTTGTGGATAAAATTCATTCATTTTTTATCCTTATCTAATGTGGCTCGTTCTGTGCCATGTTTCCATGAAACACATACAAACAAAATTTCTCTGTTTTATAGTTGCATCACATCATATTACAATAGTTTATTCTTGTTTTTCTACATGGATATGATCAGGTTGAATAATAACTTTGTTGAACTCTTCAGCAAGTAGATGTGAAAAACATTATGCACTCCTTACATGTGTTCGTTAAAAGTAGTTTATAAGTTTTTTATTTTTTTATTTTTTATTTTTTTCTCTTTTCATAATCTCTTAAGGGCCAACATACTGTGTGCTTAATAAATCTTCTGTCTTTCCAAAATATTTATGCCCTTTATAGGACTATCATTGATTAATACAAATTCTCTCAAATTAAACTCTATTGGTCTGTATTTCAAATCGCAATATTTTCTTTTTATCTTTTACTGCTTTTAATCTATCATGAATTAATCTTATTTAATTAGTATCTTCACTAATTCGTCACTAATTGCCTTTCTTTCACCTATTTTTCCTCAACAAAATGGTGGTCTAAATTTACTTTTATATAGTGTTTCATATGATATAATTCCTATGCTGGCTTGAAAATTATTATTATAAGCATATTTTGTTAGTGGTAATGGGATTTTCATCACCCACCAAAAATCAAGAACAAATAATCTAAACACATATTCTAAAATATGAACTGTTCTTTTTGATTTGACCATTAGTTTGGATACGAAATGTTGTATTATAAGCCAATTATGTACCCAAGGATTCTAAACTTTTCTCCAAGCCTTGATGTAAATCTACTATCTGTGTTTCAAACTACAGACTTAGTACTCTATATATAATCTTAAGATTTCATCCGCATGAAAATTTTCCAACAAAAAAATATACAAATTGTGTTATCTATCAATGATAACTCATATGGCATCACGTCCCTGCCCTGATCTTGGTAGCCCAACAATAAAATCCATTAGAATCCCATTACACTTATATTCTGCTATCAGTAAGAGTTTTAATAACCCACTTGACTTTTGGTTTTTAGCTGTAACCATTTGGTCCATTTGACAAGATACTTAATAATGAATTTTGCTACACTTTTTAACCGTAGCAACCAAAATAGTCTTTAAAATTCTTGGTACAACTTGTTATTTCATGGATGAATAGAATAGCTTGGGTAATATGTTGGTTATTGAACTTTTTTTTTATATCATGAATATTTGAAACACAAACTTAGCCTCTATACCTCAATAATTCCTACCTATCAATCTCATACTCCTCTAGATTACCTACTTTCACCAGTTTTTAAATCTTCTAAAAATTAACAGCTTGTGATAATGCATCACGTTTTCTATTTATCAAAGTAGATTATATTGTCATCTGGTTTCATATAATGAAATTTTTATTCGCATAATTAACTACATTGCTCCTATTGAGTATTTAATACCCGCACACCTTGCGTGTTCCTCTACTCGGTTGTTCGTTTGCTCCCTCTCTCTCTCTCTCTCTCTCTCTCTCTCTCTCTCTCTCTCTCACTTACGCTCATCCTTTTTCTCCCTTCCACTCTCCATCTTTGGCTCTTGCTCCCTTAAGCAATTAGGTATGTGCGATTGGACTGAATTATGCAACATCTATATGGATAGGTGTTGCGCAAAGTATAACTTCAGTTATTGATTTTTGTTTATATATAAAAATATCAAAATAGTCCCTAAACTATTTGTGCGTGCTATACTTAATCTCAAAGTACCACTATGCTTCAATTTAGTCCCTCGATTATACAAAATTAATTTAAAAAGGCCTCCTATGTTGTAATTGTGATATAAAATGATCCTAATTTAGTCCATTGAATATATATAAAAATTGATCTCAATTTTATCCTGAAGGTATTATGTTGGATCGATTCCATATAGTCGAGAGATTATATTTGTGCAGCGTGATACTCTAGGATTAAATTGGTCATACATGAATAGTTAAAGACTATTTTGAAGTCTATATTTTTTTATTTATTTTTTCATTATTAATGAAATAAAACTTTAGTTATTACATGGAATAGGATCACTCGGATATGATAATTCTTAAGTTGACCTCTGTATAAAGAGCATATTTATGCGCACTTCATAATTTTTGTTTTCTTGGTAATGAGGACCGCTCTATTGTCATTTAATTATTTTTCTTATTGTTGGACTAAATGATTTCCACTTATATACTCTATAGTAACTAAAGAAAATCACTCGGGAAAATGAAGCACTATTAACCTACATGTTTCAATGGAAAATTATTTCCATTGCCTAGAATGCAAAGAAGATCAAATAAAATGAAATTATTAGTGTATGGGAACTGCATAAAGTACCATTATCCAGTGGCATAATTTTCAATCGAAAGTGAAAATTTCCTTCTCTTCCAGGAATACTTGGAGGAGACTGTTCTCGAATCTTCTAGAAGGCACGATTCATGGGGTGACTCGGTAGCATGGGCTGGTTGCACTATCATCTATTTGCTTGGCCAACAACTGCACTTTGAACTTTTTGATTTTTCATATCAATTCCTCAACATCGCTGAAGTAGAAAATGCAGCAATAGCCCACACTCTATCTTTCGACCGCTCCAAGAATTCGAATTTCTTGCAGGTAATAACTATTATCATTTTATTGGCACTATTACAGTTCAGTAAAGGATTAAATTTCAAAATAGTTTCCGAATTATTTGTATATGATCATTTTAGTCTCAGGTATAATGTTGCTCCAATTTAATCCATTGAACTATATTAAATTGATACAAAAGAGCCCCTTTAGGACTAAATTGGGATCAATTTTGTAAACTCAAGGGGATACATTGGATTAATTATTTTGTGCGGACCCGGACGGCGTCCGAAGATGAAAGAGAGCGCTTTACTCATTCGTCTCCAGACAGTCCGGTGTTTGCCCAGAATAATTTCTTGTTACGTTGGGATCAATTTTATATCTCAATTACAACACGAGTGACTATTTTAGATCAATTTGTATAGTCAAGGGATTAAATAGTGGCAACTTGAATAATCTCGGATTTTTTTTGAGATTTTTCTGGTTAGTATATACTGATAACATATAAAGATTGAAGTATTTACTTGTTGAAAAGGGATATGAGATTCTACTGGAAGCCATGAGGAAGGCCAGAAGGCTGAACAATCATGTATTCTCCATGCTAAGAGCTCGTTGCCCACTTGAGGACAAGGTAGCCTGCGCAATAAAGCATAGTGGAGCACCACAGCATCGAATTACATTTGTTAACACGCTCTCTGCCTTTGAGACTTTGCCACAGAAAGAAGCCTGATATGGCTTCAAGCTTTGTTGTTTATGACTTCAATAGAAGATTTTAGAAAGATATTCTGATTTGTTCTTATGACTACAAATGAAGAAGTTTAGTTACCCAAATATTAAATGTCTTTAATTTTGAAATTATTGCATGTATTTATTGTGTGTTTTATATTTCATAATATGATTTTGTTTAATTTTTTTTCAAGTATTATTATTATAAAATATATATTTAGTTTGAATAAAATTAATATTTATTATATCATCTTATTCAATTATTTATTAACTCTTGGTCATATATTGAACCTTAAACCTCTTCTTTATATATATATATATATATATATATATTCTCTCTAAAATAAATCTTTAATATAGAATGAGTGACCCTTCTATTTTTAGATTTTGATTGGGACAACCTTTTTATTATTTTTTAAAGTAATATTTTAGCATAATTTTTTTTTTGAAAGTAGATGAGTAGTCTTGCCTTCAAATATAAGCTTTAGGCTTTATTTGGGATAGTTTTTTTTCATTGCTTTCAAAATAAATTTTTTAGTATCTTTTTCTTTTAATGCAAAATAGTTATAAAAATTTATCCCAAAAAAAGCAACTTAATTCACCCTCATTTAGCATTATGATTTATTTATTCTATTAAAGTAACTTTTTAGTATAATTTTTTTTTAAATGTAGATGAGTGACTTGCTTTCAAATATAAGTTTTATGCTTTATTTAGGACAGCATTTTCATTGCTTTTAAAATAATTTTTAGTTTAAAATATTTTTTGTGAAAGTAGCAAAAATTAGTTACAAAAATTTCTCCCAAATAAAGCAACTTAATTCTAGCATTATGATTTATTTATTGTTTTCTAAAGTAAATTTTTAGTATAAAAATTTTTTGAAAGTAGACGAGTGACTTGCCTTTAAATATAAGCTTTATATTTATTTGGGACATTTTTCTCATTGCTTTTTAAATTAGTTTTTTAGTATAAATTTTTTTCAAAGTAGCAAAAAAAGTAGTTATAAAACTTTCTACCAAATAAACACTTAATCAAACTTAATTCACCTTCATTTAGCTTTATGATTTATTTAGGGTTTATTTGTAGTTAATATTGCCCTATGTTTAGTCAAAATCTTTTAATATTTTTTAATCTTAATTTTTATTTTATGTTTCTAAGAAAATATTTTTTTAATTAAATATTAATTTTTCATCAAAACGAATAATTGTTTTTGAAAAATCTACTGAATTTTCTCTTATTTATTTTTAAAATAAAAACATTAGTTTCATGTCAGTATAATAATAGATGTGAAATTTTTCTATTTTCTCTCAACAGTTTCTGTTAATTTTTTTCTCTTCCCAAATAAAATAAAAAACACGACTTGGTCAAAATTATACCAACCAAAAGAGCCTTATTTTTTCCACTTATCTTTTAATATTAAAGAAATGTTGATTTCAATATTACTAATACTATAAAACTAAGCAATTATTTATCTAAATTTGATGAGAATTTTCTTCACTGTTTTATATATTTAAATATTAGAATAAAATTAAATTAATATTAAATTATTTTCAATTAAAATTAAATAAATATGTAAATGTTGCAAGACTTCAGGTCTTTTTGTATTCACTGAAGAAGGCTATGATTGGAGGTAGACTAGAAAAAATTATATATAGCATCCAAAAGTGTAACTCTTTTTCCAAAAATTGCAGTATCTTCCACATCTCTAGAAGATGAGAATCAGTCAAGCGAGAAAAGCAAGAAGACTGAATTATTGAAAGGGTCTTCATAACTATAAATAGAGAATCCTTTCTATAGAAACATACAACTAAGTACTTCACTAGCATTTACAAAATTCTAATCAATATGATGAGTGCAAGTATCTCAAAGAAGCTCATAATGCTTGCTCTCTTCTTCTCATCTCTTGCTCTCATGATCTCTTGGTCTATGGCTGAGCTCGAGAAATCAACCCTATCCAAGAAGACTGAATATCCATCTTCAGACTCAAACAATCCAACAGTTCCTCAGCGCTATAATGCAGGTCAGCCATATGATTATAATACATATCCTCCTCCCCCTCAACCTGAATATTCAAATTTCAACCAAAAGAAACATCTTTCTGCTCAGCCTGTTTATCGAGCTCTCAACCCAAACAAACCAGCACTGCCTCAGCCTTACCATCCAGGGGAACCGTATAGAAGGGGCTGCAAGTCAAATTTATATTGCCGTCCACCTTCTACGAAGTAATTTATTTATGTATTTGTGGTGGCTTTTAATTAGAGCATAAATAATGAAGGATGTAGCCGTATTGTTCCACTTTTGATATTCATATAGGTTAACCCTTGTTATTATAAATCATGAATATTTATGTTGGTCATGTTGTATGCTTCAAACATGTAAACTATTATAGTAGTTTGTATTGCTTTTCATAAATTATAGCGTGTATTGTGTTAGCTTAATTTACTTTCTTGCTTAATACAATGTAATTCTCCTTCTTAGTTGAATAAATGCAGAGAAGCTTGCAGGTTAGTACAGTACAAATATTATAAACTTTAGTTGTTATATAATTTAATATTTCTTATCTTATGTAGACAAATATTAATATACTACAAATGAAAGGTATTAATGATATCGATCAAAGAACATTAACAAGCACATCAACACCTGAAGTCGTTTAGACATCATTAAAATAAGAACAATGATGGCATATGTGTGTTGTGATAGCTTATTACTTGAATTAAATCTATAAGTTAAAACAATTTGGTTATGTCAGGTTTCATTGAAAGTTTTAAAACATAACTAATTTAGGTTTCATTTGGGACACTTCTTAATGATTATTTTTTAGATAGCAACCATAATTTATATTTGGCCACTGCTTTTTCACCGCTTTCAAAAGATTTTTGTATTAGAAAGTTTCCGTGTATAACAACTTTAAAAGGCTACTTTCTCTATAACAGTTTTGTAAAGCAGTAAGAACGTTGTCCCAACAATCGAAGCCTAAGGCTTCGTTTGGTTTATTTGTCGTTTCGGTTTCAAAAACGTCAATATGAGAAATGGAGTTTTTTAAACAGAGAAGCTAATACATAACGCTTCTCAAAACAGTAGAAAAATAGAGTTTCTGAAAACATATGCCTCACATCCAAACATGTTCCGTCAACTGAGTTTTCCATTTCAAACCAAAAAATGGAGGAGAAACGAGGAACCAAACGAGCTCTAAGTGTTTGACTTTTAATGGTTTTTTAATAGCCATCTTGAGGTTGAGATTAGTATTGACACAAGACTGTAAGAAAGACAATGAAAAGATTACGAAGAAATTATGGTTTGGAAAATATTTATGAAAATAGGCTTCATTTAAATTAACTTTTCTTTTTATAATGGAAAAAAAATGGAAATCAAGTTGCTGCTATTTATGCAGAAAAATGAATAAATTTTCCTATAGCTCAATCATATAGATCCTTATCCTTCACTCTTACCCTAGCTATCTCTTGTTTCTGCCACATTACAGAACCGTTGTTCCCATAATTCTTCACCATCATCAGCCCTTTCCACCATAGATCTTCTCAACCATGTTTGTGCCCAATGCTCTAGTTCCATGCTAGCATTAACACATCTTGCATATCTTGTTCTTTGTGGATGCTGTTGCAGCCCTTTCTTTTGTCGATTGTCTCCATATACATTATAGGGTATTAATTATATGTGCTTTCTCTAATTGTTCTTTGAAGTTTGCAATTTCATAAAATCATTATGATGGATATAATTGCAATTTGCAAAACTTATTATTTTTATATCTACACTACCCAAAAAATTAAGAGAAAATTTTTATTGTTAAAGAAAAATAATATTTATATTATGACGAAGTTGGTTTGCAAATTAGACTTATAACTCCTAAAATACTATTTGATTGAGTCAAATATGGGCTATTACAATTTTTGTCTCCTTTTAGTCCTATGTTACCTTATGTAACTACAATCATTCCTAAGAGTTTAGTAATGATTATGACTGACAAACAAACTTCTAGGGAGATTAGTGAAACAATATATAGCCACATCGATATACTCTATAACATTGACATGCTATTTGTGAGTTTCATCAATAACACCAATGTCCTTGACTACTGCAATCTAAGTGCATACCTAAATGACCATTCTCTTAGGCCTTTGGTTAGAGCCACTTGTGGATTGCTAGTCGTAAGTTCTTGTCCTTTATGTTATTTCGCTAAAACTTAATAATTTTGTTTCTCAAGGTCTTGTTCGGACCCTAGCTCATCTTCAAGAGAGCTCATAAGTTCTTAACATGCTTCTGGACACTTATGAACATCCTTTTGAACTAGCTAAAGGATGTGATATTACCCAATGGTAGGCATGAGAACCATCGAAGGATCAACCCCTTAAAGAAGATAAAGAATAACTAATAATTCATTGCATCATTGATGCCTATTAGTGATGTTATTGTCTTAAGTATGTGCATGGCAGGGGAATTCAATCTTCCTCATTATTATTCCAGGTGGGGTATCTCAAATCTTAACAACTGCCTTGCTTCCAAAATCTTCATGGAGAACACATTGGTCGGTCTTAGCTTCCTTCTCCTTACTCACCTTGGTGGAGGAGTGGATTCTTTATTGATTGTGTAGTATTGAATCTTATGTACATGTGTTGAAGCTAGTTTCTTAGAATTTTTTTCACCCTCTTTAGATCATCATGTCTGAGGATCATTCTACTATGTTTACATTTGGATCCTCCCAATACTCCTTGGATCATTCTTATAAATTTTTCCTTATCTCCTCAAATGAAGGTGGATTGGGAAGTTTTGGTTTTCCATGTTCAATGATGTTCCTGTTCATGTTGTCTTGCTTTATATAGTGTGAAAATTTTGGTCACTAGTATCAATCATGCTCACCATGCCTAAGAGAATCTTGGTCAAAATTTTTTAAAAGGGTGACGCCTTAATCTTATTGCTGAGTATAGCTAAGTAGACAAGGCAAAGGGAGGAGAAGAATGAGTGGACCAGTGAGGGAAAGATCTTTGGAATCAGCTACTCTGTATGAATAGTAAAAATAACATAATATGTCATAATCATACTAATATGTTAAATATGCTTTTCAACCCCTTATTTATAGATTTGGGAAGGATATAGAAGTGGCTATGTGTAATGAACAATGTAGTGGCTACTCATAGATACCAGCATCTAATGTGGCATTTATTGTCTATGGCAAGTACCCATGAAAACTACTTTTGATGAATGCGTCTCGGGTGAATGCCCTGAGCAAGTTCTCTTAAGTGAATACCTTAAATGGGTGCCTTTTTGAAAGTTCCATTGAGTTGGGGACCTAGCATGACAAATGAAGCCATCACTATACGGTTAGTAGACATAAATCTCATGTAGTTTGGAAAAGAGTCTCATTAAGAGAGGCTAGTTGCCAGAGCTATGTCGAGTCTTTCTTTAATATTACTTCTCATAAGAAATGTAACTCCATAGGTTGTGATGTGTTAAGGAAACTTCCTCCCTTCGTTAAACTTTTCTGATGTTCTTCCATTGGTAAAGCCTCTCTAAGTAGAGCTTCATTAGGGCTAGTGCCTTCTCTAGTTGAATATTATTGGGAAAGGTTCTCCTATGGATAGTGTATGTTTTAGATTAGTGCATCTCTTTGTTGAGCTCCTCTGAGACGAACATGGTTGGCCCCTGCGAGTTGCCTATGATTGCATTTTAGGCGTACAATTGATGAATTTTAGCTATAGCTTCAAAATATTAGTTTAAAGAGATATGAAAATCAAATTAAAAAAATCGTTATTCTTGTAAGTTTTGGAATAAGGTTATACGCTTTTAATATTTGAAATGAGGGAAGCAACATGTTAAGTCTTTGGTATCTTTTTCTAATAAAATATTATTGTCTAGATAATAAGACACTTCTATAAGTAAAAAATGAGTCATCTTTATATTTGTCGATTTATACTATTTTTTGCTATTTCTTTCTTTTTCAAGTTAATCATTTTTCACTATTTTTGTTAAGAATACTTAGCAAATATTTTGCATTCATATGACTTTTATGTATATGAAAGAGTGAAATTTTAAATCATTATGATAATCAGACCCATGAATGAGGCATATTTTCTTTGAAACTTTTTTCTTCTAATTATTTCTATTCTTACTAAATAACAATCCATTATTTTTGACATCCTTTAGGCCCATTAGCCATGTTTGTGGCCCTTTTATTGGTTTTATTTTGACCCCATTCTGAATTGTTTAATACCAACAAGGAACCAGCCAACAATCCATCAACACAGGACTTATTCAATAGACTAGATAAAAACTAATGAAAGCAAAATGCTTCAAATATTAAGTGGTAATTTGCTCCAAAGTAAAATAAATATAGAGTAAAATTTTAAAGTATTTGAAATGTATCTTCTAATTTAATTATGATGGATTTAGAGATCGTTGGATTTCACTAATTTCTATTTACACTATAAATTCTTCTTTATAGCTGCTACAATCCGCCGCCAGTCACCACCTACTCAGTCGTCCAGTATGAGTCGTTGCTGCCTGCCAGCTACCACTAGCCAAATAATGTTAAAAAAAATCTAATAAAAATTTTTGTGTAAAACAAATGATTGAATGCTTTAATTTTCTTTTTTTTAATGAAATTATATTTAATAATTTTAAAAATAATAGTAAATTCATAGCCTTAAATAATCATTAAGGATTTAAAAAAACTAAAAATGATTAGTACAAATAAAAATAATTATATCTTAATTTAATAAATATATATTATGAGCAACAATTTTAATTATTTTTAATATTATATTATGTGAGTAGCATAGTACTTTAAATTAAATTTATTTATTATTTTTTTAATCTTAGAAAAAATTAGAGATGACATTTCTTTATTAAATTTAAAAGAGAATTTGAATTTTAGCGGGTCATAATGGAGAAACAAGATTCATTTAGCCAACCCCAAGTAGTGAGATAAAGACTTGATATTGTTGTTGTATTATTTTTCTAATCTTTGACTTCTTGATGCTATTAATTAATCCCATGCACTGATCTTCATTAGTGGTGACTGTGTTGGCTCTCTTTCTTCATGTTGAACAACACAATTGTTTGTTTTCTATCTTAACCATGGCAAAGTAATTGATTAGATTAATCATATTAGGCTTTTTTCATGTAAAAATGATGACTTTGTAATAAACATGAGAAAGATTAGTCTATTATCTTAATGATGAATATTTGGAACTTTAAACTTGTTTGATTGATGGGATTATAATATTATATCTCTAATTATCAAATATTTAAATAATGTATTATGATTGAGATATTTTATAAATTTTAGTGTTCATTGTGTTTGTTTCCTAACTAAGTTAAACAAGTATATACGTGAACATGTTGGAGTAGCTCTATTGATAGATAAAGTTTCATTTGTGATAGCTTTTGGCCGCTGCTTCTTCGTTGTTCTCAGCTTTTTTTTTTTTAACTAGAAAGATATTTAGAAAGCAGAAAGAAAACTGTCCCAAACAAAACATAAGATTATGAAGAGTCATCTTAGATGATTTGGTCACATGAAACATCGGCCTTCTGCTCTCTAAAAAAACATCTAGAATACAAAATCAACTATAGATGATAATGAGTAGGGAATAACGAAGTAATATACTTCATATACATGACGAGCTATAACAAATACAATTATCATGGAATGCTTGTTTGTTGCCAAAATTTGAATTTAAGATGGCAAGGAAAGGATCATTATTAGAATTTTGATTTCCCATACTAATCTGTATAAATTAAATCCACCTCGCTCGCGATAATGATAGTTTTTGAATTGTTTAGGCTTTTTTTGTTACTAATTAACCTTTGCAATCTACAAGATGATTATGTTTACTTAAGTAAACAGAAGGGAAAGCAAAAGGATGGCTGGAGGAATTAATGAAAAATTTTAACGAGCAAAAATGAATAACATATGAACGAATAAAGAATAATTGAGATCAACTAAAGAAGGGTAGGAAGTTATGGAAATACTTAATTTGTGTGAGACTAGCCTATGATAGAATCTATTAAAGAAAACTATAGATGCTTCTGATAAGTGCTGAAAAGAGAAGTTACATGTTTACATCTTTAAAGTTCAATTCAAATTTACAACTCCATATGCTTCTACAAATTCTAAAAATAAACTTTTAATTTTCTATAAGCAATACGCGTTGCTAAGAAATTGCGATATAACGGAATTATATCTGAGTTGGAAGAAAGACTTGATAAGATATTCAGACATATAGTGGCAAATGACAATGATGTTTGGATTCCTAACTCTAAAGTATTGCCTCATAAATTAAGAGAATGTCAACGAGGTTCATCCTTTGAGAGCTCAAATGATACTATCTCTACTAATTGCTCTGAAGATGATAGTTTTGTTGTCACAGAAAAAAGAAAAAATCTCACCAAAACGAACCTTCCATAGCAAATAAAAATGGACAATACTTCTAAATTGGATGCAAAACAACTAACTATGAAACAACATGCAAATCTTATGTATACCATACGATCTATTAGCACTTCCATAAGTACAACTACTGTGTATTTAAAAATCACACAATTCAAGATGTATTAGAGGAGATCACAAGAATCCCAGAAAGATGAGAAGATGTTGAATTTTAAGATTTCACTAAACATTTAATGCGGGAAAAAACATAAGAAATGCTTTCATGGGTGCACCTTCTTATAGAAAAGTTTGGTGGTTGAGAAGGCAATGCTTAGAGAGAATAATTTAGTATTTGAAACACAAAATAATTTGTACTTTTATATTTGATACTTGCAAAAATAATTCCTATGAACTTCATTACATGTTCTATAAACTTATAATAGACATATTCTAGTAATGAGAAATCATCTTTCTACTCAAATTTGGATTTGTTTATTACTATTCTCGTGAGTAATGACTCTAGTAGATGATTCACATTGCATTCAAGTAGATGTTTTGTTTACTTTACAGACTATTATTAGGATCATGAGAATTATTGTATATTGTTATTCACTTCATTGAACAATTTAGAACTATTATTATTGTGAAATCTAGTTTGATATTCATTGCATTCCTCATCTCATTCTTAAATAGTTGAGGAGGCCAGCAAACAAAAAAATATGACTACCATTTGGTGTGATAGGCATTAAATAATTTAAGGCTTTGTTTGGAACGGCTTTCTTACTGCATCATAAAGAAGCTTTCTAATACAAAACTTAAAATTTTTGTACTAAAAAGTTGCTTTAAAAAGCATAAGAAAGTTGTTCTAAACGAAGCCTAAATATCCACATCTATGGACTATTTAAAAGATAATAGCATATAACTCTTTTAATACGCTTAGTTTAAAAGGATATAAATATGAATATATCTGAAAACGTTAGATGTGAATGTGGATAGTATTAAAATGACAAAAGCATGGTAGTAGGGGTATCAATATTTGACACGACACGAAAACCTGACCCGAAAAATCCGGGTTGGACCCGACCCGATTTCAAAACGAGTCGGGGTTGGGTTCCCGGATTCGACCCGTTTGAAAAATGGGTCGGGTTCGGGTTGACTCGACGAGTTGTCGGGTCAACCCACCAACCCATTTAACTTGAACTACCCGCAGCTGCCCGACCTGCCCGCCTGCCAACTGCCGCCCACGCATGGTGCCCGAGCTGCCACCACGCCCGCCTGCCAGCTATGCACGCGCGCGCGCCCCATTGCTACCAGCTCGCGTGCCGCACTACTGCCCGCGCACGCCCCGCTACGCCCACGCGCTCGCTCGCGCTCGCCACAGCTCGCCACGCCCGCTGGCTCACCAGCATGCTCGCGCGTGTCTGCGCCCACGTCCAGGACCCGCGTCCGAGTCGGGTATCCTCTACAAACGGGATTTCTCAAATCTTATCTGAAAACAAAATATACCAAATTTTGCATGAGGTTCTTGGCTAGGGTCGGTTTGAGATGTTCAATACAAAATTCTAATCACTTTGAAGTGTAATAGAAAGCTCATTTGGTCTATGAAAAAAAGAAATGTGGTTTTAAAGGATATGCCAAATTACACTTTCAACAAACAGCTCATTATTGTTGCTACAATAATACTTCATAAGTATATACATCGACATCAATCCCAAATTGATTTTGAGTTTGAGAAATGTTATGTTGATGAAGATTAATTATTTACCCAAAGGCACATAAATATTGAGTAGGGCAACATGTTGATGATAACATTCTAGTTGAAGTTGACCTAGACTTGGTTGATGGAGAAGGTGTAAATGTGATTGCTAAACTTAGAGATAATATTAATATGCAATTATAAAATTCTAATAGGTAATCATTATTAATATTTCTTTATTTTATAATTAATTAATATGTTTCTAATAAAGTCAGCATAATTTCAATTTCATTATATATATATATATATATATATATATATATATTTGTTGAATTTCATATTTACTATAAATATTTGAGGGCTAGCACACTGTCTACTTACAATCTCAAGAAAAATTGAATTCATGTTCCATATTAAAGTTTAAAAATCATCGGTAGTAAGGCATGGTCCTCTTACAAGAGATCTAGATCTCTCCCATAAAAGAGGAGAAAAATTGTGTGATTGGATTTTAAAGTCTATTGGTGATGATTAAGGTGGTGATGGTCGAGGCAGTGATCATAGTTGGCAAAGATAATTCGATAGAGGGGGTCTGGGAGTGCATCAATAATGATTGTTAAGCGGCGTAAGGAAAGCAATGGTTAGGCGATGACAGTCTAATTGAGGTGCCTACACAACTTGCCAATTACAACGATCAGGTGGTGATAGTGTGATAGTGGTGGTCAGGTGAGAAGCTGACAGTGGTGAACCAATAGTAATAATCAGTTGGAGCACTGATGGCGGTGGTTTGGCAGTGAACCAATGGTGGCAAATTTGCAGTGCATCAATGGTGGTCGTAAGGAGGCGGTTGGGTGTGTAACACCCCAAGATTTAAGTGGACGAATTTTTGTTTTATTTTCTTGTTATTATCTTTTATACTCATTCTACTCATTTTTCTTATAGTTAATAATAAATAATCATTCATTTACAATCAGATCAATTTAACATCTAGAGCTGATTAGTTTTGTTAAAATAACTAAATAAACAGTAGAACAAATATAATTATATTGATACTATTAATATTTGCATTCCACTACAAGCTCCAAAACTCAAAAACATACATATCAGCCACTATTGGCTACAAAAGAATATATATAAACTAGAGAACTTAAAATAAAACCAACATGATCATCATTATCTAGTCTCAAGCTACAAGCTCGTTACTTTTATCTGAAATCATATAAAAATCACATAATGAGCTTATAAAGCTCAGCAAATAACTATAACTTACCATAACCTTTATTACAAGGCAGAAGATTCAATATGCTTACTCTAATTGGATGAAAAGAATAGTAGTACGTGGGTGAAAGGATTATAGTTGGATGAAAAGAACCCTAATTGATGGTCAAAGAAGGTTGAAAGGATACTAGTTGACAGGTGATAGAGGTTTGAAGGATCGTATTCGGGTGAGGCAGTTAAATGTCCATAGTAATGTGATTGTATTATAAGGATCGTAGCCGATGGGCGTTAGAGGTCGAAAGGGCCATAGTTAGGCAATGGTAGTCTAAGGAGCATAATCGGCGAGCGATGGTGATTAGAAGGATCACAGTCATGTAATATTGGTTGGTTGGTCGATAATAATCGAGCAAAGGATTTTGGAGGTTTATAGTAGGATGATGAAGGTCAGAGGATCATAATTGGTTTGTAATGGAGGTTGAAAGGATCATAGTCAGGTAATGGTGGTCAGTAGAATGTAATTGGAGGGCAATAGTGGTCAAAAAATCATAGTAAGCAAGTAATGAAGCTCCGGAGGACTAGTAGGGTGAAGATCGTTAGAGGGCCATAGTTAGGTGATGATTATTAAGGGTCATTATCGATAGGTGATGAAAATCAAAAAGACCATTGTTGGTGGCGGCGGTTGGAGAAACATAGTGGTCAATTGATGAAGGTCTAATGGTGACATTCAGGTGGTGGCCCGACGGTGGTGATCCAGGATCTTTGAGTCTCAAAGCTCTCTTGAACCTCAAGAGAGAGTTCAGGTTTCAGCTCTAAGTTCCTTTCTTTCTTTTTTAATGCAGAAGTGGGAGCTTCTATCTAGACTAATTAGAGATGAGCGGCACCCCACAAATAGTGAGAAAATATAGAACACTCATCAGATGACCCACATTGATCCTGCTCATCACTCTCAATCACATATAGGAAATAATAGGGGATCTCTTCTCTAGTATTTTGGCAAGTGCCTTAACTGAAGCTGAATTATATATCTTAATGGCTTAAGTGGATATTCTAGGGGTTGTGTGCTAATTATTTTATCTGGATAAGACATATACAATTGGGGGGTGGGTTCTAAAGGAGTAAGATAATAAGTGGGGCTGTTAAGCCTAGGGGGGGGGGGGGGGGATGGGGGGGGCACATAAATACTCAGGCGTGGTATTGAATTTAACTAATAATAATTAAAAAAACATATATATAGTATATCGCTGATAGAGGGGGGTGGGTAAAAAATGGATGGGTAGGTAAAGTAGATATATTATGTTTTGGATTCTTAAGGTGGTATGTGTTATTTATAATTTGTATGGGGGGGGGGGGATATAAATATAATTATTTAGTAATTTAAAAGGAAAAGGGTTAGGGGGGGGGG